>JANHZT010037325.1:0-10175 GCA_032468215.1 Stegonotus admiraltiensis | reverse complement strand
TGAACTCGCAGTAATTGCAGGCAGCTGGCAGTTAAGTGCTACTTAACAGCACTTTAGTCCACTGCACCACCAAGGCTTTTAACGTTTTTGTTTTCATTATAGCACTACGCTTGTTTATAAGTACTTCATAAACTGCTGTGCTTATTTGTGATTACTTTGTAACCTACTATGTAAGTACTATAATGTTTTTTTCATTACTGTTTTTGTTTGTGTTTCCCTTGCAATTGCTTGCAGAAATAGTATCCAGCATCTATAGAAAGAAGATTTAGTACTTGTAAAGTTCCTTTGCATTCTACTGTACT
Source organism: Stegonotus admiraltiensis (assembly GCA_032468215.1). Lineage (NCBI taxonomy): Eukaryota > Metazoa > Chordata > Lepidosauria > Squamata > Colubridae > Stegonotus > Stegonotus admiraltiensis. The sequence continues at coordinate 9,873 of JANHZT010037325.1, read as the reverse complement.
GTTTCTTTGCATGTATTGCTTGCAGAAAGTTCCTTTTTGTACTGTGCTTGTTCACTTTTGCTTTGAGGAGTAGTGTGTACTACTGTAGATTGCCTTTAAAACAGCTGATGGGCCAGTGGCAGTTCTACCCAGATCCCTGAAAATTAACTCCCTACACCACCAGTGTAAGTCCAGGAACCTGCCTGGAGGTGCTGCAATTCCCGCTTTGCAGAAAACTGATTGAGTGGTGGAAGCAAGATAGCATTATTTAAAATTTCAATGGATTATAGTTGTGGGTATGCATTGCACAGTAAAGGCCCATCAAAATTCAACAGACCTGTGCTGCTGTGCAAAACCTAGTTACATATGCTGTAACTAGGGGTACTTCTATGAGCAGCACCTGTGCATAGGCTGAATCTGGACCACCAGGGTATCTTGTGATCAGAAGAAGTATGAATCTACTTCAGATGTTTCCATAATGGGAGCAGTGTAAAAGGAGATTGTAGAGGCATTTTTTCTGCTTCCCCGAAATTAAAGGGGCAAAGCTTTTCAGTGGATGGGACTTATATTTACAGTGCAATACTGAAGTGGAGGGGAGGGGAATCATGGCAGGGGAGGAAGCTTTCTGATGGCTAGGCGTTTCCATCTGGGCAAGGTAGCTGGCAGCAGTATCAATGTATTAGTTGTGAACTGGTCTCAAGAAGATTGGAGCTTTCCCTCAAACTGCTTGCCCCTCTGTATTCTTTAACCTTTAGGGATTGTTTTGCCTGATCATATTCCATCTTAAGAACTGTGGAAGGAGAACTTGACTTGAGAGACTAAATTCCACAGTCTTAATCCACGAAGGATCGATGGAGGCCTTGAGGAAAAAAGGTAAGCTTTCGCCAAAGGTTTATAGAAGCTAGACGCACTCTGGACTCCACTTTTATCACGCCTGGTTTCCAGTCGCAGATGTGTGCTTGAGACATGGCATGGCATCTGGAGAGCTGCCCTGATTAATTTAGATTGTACCCTTTGCACAAAAGTAAAACATGAAGCTGGGGGCCCAACCAAAGTCCTATTGAGCTGGACTAGAGGCTTAGCCAGAAAGAGCTTGATTAGAACATAATGTCCTACCTTGGATCAGAAGAATTTGAGGATGTCATTAACAGATCTTTGTCAGGCAGCAGCCACAGCAGCATATTCACAGTGGGCTTTCCTTGAGCCAGTGGCGTAACATGCATGACTACTCCTAAATACTTCAAGCTAGTCACTTGTCCTATTTTATGACCATTAATGCTCCATAAATGGGGCATTTGCCTTTTGGCAAAAACCATAATCTTATTTTTCTGATAATTTATTTCCAGATTGTCATTATTGCAATATTGGCTCAAAGATTTTGGAGCTCTTTTAAGGTTGTTGGGTGTTCTGTGAAAAAGTACAATATCATATTCATGAAGCAGCAGGCCAGTTTAGGGGGATGGAAATTGGGTTCATTTAGACATCTCACTATGCCATTGATGTAGAAGTTGGAAAGCAGGAGTGGGCCAAATACAATCCTGTTTTACCCCATTTGAATTGTAACTTGTTTTGAGCGGAAGCTTTGCCGCCAGTTCTTAAGTGTATTGCGAAGGTGCTTAGTATAAAGTTTGCTGATTGCATTGAGCAAGGCAGTTAGCCTGCACTTTGCAGTCATCTCTTTCCCTTCTTACAGTTTGGGACTATAATTGCCAGGCCCCAATCCTCAGGGATGCATCCAGTGGTGTCAATATAAGTGAAAAATGATGCCAAGGTTAAAGCTCACCATTCTATGTTCTTCAGTAGTTTTGCGGGAATGAAGTAGCTCAAGGAGCCTTCCCTCTCCTGAGTTGGCTGATCAGGGACTTAATTTCGGACCAATAGTGTCTCGGTTGCATTACAGGGATTCTGTGATGTCATCCAGCCACTTTATGATGTCAGTCTGATGTGACAGAGCACTGAAGTAGTTAGTTAAACTTTGCCCTAGTTGTTCATTAAACAGCTGTGTGGCTGTAAGTTGAATAAGTTGTTTAATTAGACTTCCCTTGCAGAGGCTGTATTGGTAAGGTATCTTTGAAGTCTGAGTGAGGAGTTTTATTTTTATGTATTAAAATGCCAGTACCCTCATAGCTGCGTTGACTTAGAAGTGGACTGAATTCTTCAGAGAGAGAAAAAAAGCTTTGGAAGATAGAAAATGCTCAAAAAGCTCTCATTTTGAAGAGCACACTGGGGATTATAGGCTATGCAATGTCAACAGGACTAGAGTGTCTCTAGGTGGAAGGCATTCTACCTTTTGTAAGTCCATCAGTTGTCTTTCACAGTGTAGTAGCTGGTGTAAGGACTGGGTGATGGCTTTTTTAGACCCTCATCTACTTCGATTTACTCTGTGTTTTAGGATTTGCAATGTTATCCTGCTAGCTTGTAGGAGAACTTGCTTTTTGAAAGCTTTTCATCTTTCTCTGTAATTATTAATATTTTTCTTTTTTATCCATCACTTTCACCCCGCTCGCTGGCTGTTTGCAATTTGAACAGAGACTGTTTGCCTTGCCAAAGTGAGTGATTTTATTTGATTGAATTTCAGTAATTCGTTTGCAGGAGTGTTTTAAGAGAATCTACTTTGGTCAGCAGTTCAAAAATTGATAGAAGCGTGTGTGCTATTAATGACTCCTTAGTTATAAAGTCAAGTGTATTTTTTTTTTTTGAGGATTTGAAAGTAGAGCCCTCCTCTCTCTCTTGTATGGGCCTTTTGGTGGCTGAACAAACAGCAGCATTTTGTGAGAGAGCATTTTCCATCAAAGAGATGGAAAGTTCTAGATGTTGCTGACTCTCTCTCTCTGCTTTGTAGGTCCCACTCTAAGCGGTCAAATCTGATAAAAAGATGAAACAGGATGATGTTACGCACTGTGGAGGCTTGCTTGCTTCTGATAAATCCACCAGCTTTCTGCTGTTTTAGAGGCTTAGCAATGTGATGTATTGCAAAAGGTGTTCTCTGTTGCTTCTTCCATGACTGCAGTGCAAATATGCTTTAGATAAATAGGGCTAGTCAGATAGTAGCAATAAAAATTTAAAAAAATTAAATGATAAAATTGTAAAAAGTAATTGTTAAAAGAAGTCAGTTGTTCAAAATAGATGTTGAATGAAAATTCAAGTTGGATAAAAAGTTTTTTTAGGAAGGGCTCATTACGGGGATTGTAGTTACTGTATTTTTTGCACTATAAGACACACTTTTCCCCACCAAAAACGTGGGTGGAAATGTCTGTGCGTCTTATGGAGCGAATATTGTGTCACAAACCATGCCATGGGGGTTGGTGCGGCAGCGGTGATAAATGGGTCGCCGCCGCCGCCTGGAACATCTGATCAGTGGTTTTCCAGGAGGCCGATCCAACCGCCGATAGGCGGCGGCGATAGGCTGTGAGAGTAACAGAATAGACCCGGGTCCCAGGAGAAAAAATCCATTGTGGGGACAGCCTGACCTACGGGAAATTTCTTCCGTAGCTTCAAGGGCTTTTTGTTGAAACGATATAGGGTTTCCTGCCTGAGCATGGGGTTGGACTAGAAGATCTCCAAGGTCCCTTCCAACTCTGTTATGCTGTATAACAGCATGTTACAAGAGGCAACTGAAGATAAGTCTTAAAAGGTTTAAACAAAGCAGTGCAAAATTTTCGTGGCCAAAACAAATGTTTTGTTTTCTTGTTTTCCTCCCCAAAAGCTAGGTGCGTCCTATGGTCTGGAGCGTCTTATAGTGCAAAAAAATGCTGCCATCTTGGAATCCTCCCTCAAATTTCAGAGTATTTTTTTCTAAAATCCCCATCTTCCAAGTATCTTACAGGTTTAGATTTATTTCAAATGCTCACATTATATAGGAATCATTTATCAATATATTGATCAATTTCTTTTACACAGTTAATGCAGTTACTTGAATATGTTATGATGATGCTTGATTCATTTGGAGTCTGCCAAGAGAATGGATTAAATTATAATAAGCAAACAGATATTACATGCCCACAAAGATTCAAACTTTTGGAATGTTGCGGCAAAACCATTCCATTCACTCTACCTTCGGTTGAAGATTTCTTGTAAGATTCCTCTCTCACAGGAAGAGAGGAGAGACAGACAAAGGAATGATTGCCATTGAATTAATTATAGTTGTAATAATTATGCTATATCATGGGCCTATGTTCTGCTTCAATCTTAGATAATTAGACTGAAAAAAACAGCCTCTTGTCCTCTTAGACAGAACCCCAGGCTCAAATCCCAGGAGCACCTGGTTCTTATGTCTACCTTGACATGAAATAGAGCATACCACTGCTCTTCTCTTCATTGATACTATGTAGGTGACCACTATTAACTAGTCAACCAATGCTGCAGTCAAGATTAACAGCAAAACGTAGTTCAGGTTTCTCATATTAACAAAATCTAGTATTGCAGCAGCATCAACAATGTCAGCATAATATAAGTTCGGTTACAATGAGGGAATGAGAAAGTAGTCCAGAACAATGTCTTTTATTGTTGATTCTTATATAGAATTTAGAGTTAATGGTTTACTATGGCTAGACTTACTATATTCCTGAGGTTTAACAGGACTATATTCTTAAGTGGTTTAAGAATGCCAATTATCCACTGTGGGTGTTAATTTAGCTGAACTATTTCAATTCAGAAATCTGTGTCAAAAGTGTACTTCCTTTTGAGATGCATGAGACAGGTACATGTTAATGAAGGCATTCTGTCACTCCATCTCAAAGTATCTATGATGTAAGTAGAGAAAAAGAACCTGCCTAAAATTTTATAGGTCAAATATGATTTAGTAGATATTAAATGTGGAACATATTTACTCACTATAAAGTAAGACAAGCATTTTATTACCTTTTATTTGCCATTATATTGTGGAAACATGAAACCCTTTGGAAAGTTGTTCAAATATCTCAAACACAGCTTGTAGAAACTATATTGAGATATCATGAAATCTTAATGTTGATTATGGGATTTAGCTTCCAAGTATTAATGAATATATTAAAGACTGTTCCTTTATTATTAGTTTATAAAAGAGAATGAAATAATGGAAATGAAATTGTATTAAGAACTGTTTGGTATTAAAAAATAAATGTTATTTCTGGATGTTCTAAGTAGCATTTCATAAATTTTGGTTATCTTGTGGAAATCTCTGACAACTATATTAACAAGAAAACAATATTTTATCTTTTTTTTCTAGCCACTCTTTCATTTCACTTATCATCATGGGTGACTTACTGGATTCCAAAATATCACAGCCATCTACAGAAAGTAGGTGTGAAGAAATTAGTTGTTGAATTACTTAATTATTTATACTGCATGTATTTTATTTATGTATTTTATATCACACAACTGTTTCACATTTTTTATTCAACCCCTTTTATCTCCTAACCTTCTGATATTTTTCATTCACACATGCATATATATATTCACACACGCATTATATTGTGTATACACACACATTTGTGAGTGTAGATGTATGTCAGACATTGTCATTGTATTTTACTCATTGATCAAATACATGTATGCATTCACATCATTATAGAAGTAATACATGCATGTATATAATTAACACCATATATCATAAATGAAATAATGGCGTTTCTGAGTCCTTTTGGAGAATGGCGGTATAGAAATCAAATAAATAAATAAATAAATAAATTATTATTATTGTAAGTCCTGATAAAAACCATGTATATATACCTCTCAGAAACACTTATCTCTTATGAAAGTCAAGGTATATTGAAGTACATTAAGACTTGATGGAGGGATTTTTCAGAAATTTTAATCAGCTTAATGTAAAAATAGAGAGGTTAATATTTTCCCATCTTTTATAACATTTAATTGAAAAAGGGCTTCTTCCATGGCAGCTCTATCAATTTCTAGTATTTGGTTTAACTGGAGCTGAAATCTCCATTATTTCTCTTGGATTTGAAACTGTTGGTAAATTTGCATAAAAGAGCCATAGCATTCTGAAATATACTGCCTGGCTTCCTTATGAGAAGAACCAGAATCTTAGCCAGAATAGGTGGCATTTATAGAACACAGTGGGCCATGAACCATGATTTAAAATCACATTATGGTTTATAACAATATATAGATTGGCAGTTGAGTGCCTTTTTCAAATCAAAACATTCTTATATTTTTCCATGCAGCAAACTTGGAATTTTTTTTTTAAAAGTTGTCAGTCATATAACTAAAAACTCTGTTTATTCACACTCTTGCATTCAGATTAATAACCAGTTTTGATTATATTTAATCATTATATTATAAATATTTTAACTAAGACATAAGGAATCCAAGAAGTATAAATATATAAATATTATTAAGTAGTTGTTTTCAGTATATGAAATCGTTTTTCTGAAACAGGTATGACAAAATGCCTGGAAAGCCACAAATTAATATTATGCCAGAGTCTTACTTTTGCAGTATTGTGAAAGCAAAAGACCCTGTTTGCAAATGAGATCTGTACATCTCAACAAGATTCTTCTCCCATTTTCCCTATAAGGATGATGTTTAGTAATCATTGCCTTCGGGGGAGATCCATACATTTCCTCTGGTCAATTGGAGATCATTGCTACAAGTAAAGTATTTTAAAAAACAAGAATTTTTGATAGTTAATTAATACACAAATTGTATTATTAGCATGGCTAATTGGCCTCAGAAAATGCACTGCCTCCACCTGAAAAATGTTGTTTTATTTAGCTATGTTTTATTGATGAAGATTGTCATTGAAAGTATGCAGATAATACAACAATAGTGGGCCTTATTCAGGACGATAATAAGGATGCTTACAGAGAGGAGGTAGAGGGTCTGGTGGACTAGTATAATAAGAACAGACTGGTTCTAAATGTAGGAAAAATGAGATCCATCATTGATTTCAGAAAAGATAGGCGTATTAATGATTCAACTGTGAAGCTGGTTAGTAAGTTAGCTGGGTGTTCAGCTAACAAGCAGGTTAGCTTGGTCACTGAACAGTGAGAAACTGGTGAAGCGGGCACAGCAGGATCTGCATTTTCAGCGTCATATGAGAAGAGCACATCTTCCTTCTACCCTTAACTACTTTCTGTAAAGGGATGATTGAAAGCGTCCTGTCATATTGTATTACTGTTTGGTTTGGAAGTACAGGTAGTCCTTGACTTAATAAGTTTATTTAGTGACTGTTCAAAGTTACAACAGCATTGAAAGGTGACTTATGATCCCTATGTTCATGTGATTAAAATTCAGACACTTGGCAACTGGATCATATTTATAATGGTTGCAACATCCCATATGATCAACTTTTGTGACCTCCTGACTAGAAAATTCAATGGGGAAGCCTGATTCCCTTAACAAACTGGTTACTAATTTAAAGACAATGATTCATTTAACTGTAGCAAGAAAAGTTGTAAAATGGGGCAAAACTCTCTTAACAAATGTCTTACTTAACAACAGAAATGTTGGGCTCAATTGTGGTCATAAGTCAAAGACTATCTGTATTACTGTTTTGATAGGAAGGCTATGCAGAGCATAGTGAAGACAGCAGAAAAGATTATTGGAAGTTTACTTCCTTCTATCCATGATATGGCATACAAGCAGTATTGTCAGAGATGCTAAACATCCTCTCCAGTTTTCTTTGTTATCTTCTGGGAGGAGACCTCATGGTATCCGAAGCAGAACAACTAGATTCTCTAAACGTTTTCTGTGAATGTATGTGTCTGTATGTATGTGTAGATACACAAACACACATTTTCTTTTGAGACCAGGCATCAATTTCATTTTTAATGTGTGCCAGTATGTACATAGAAAAAGTGATAATAAAAGTTATCTTAAATACAAACTGTATAACTTCTGAAAATCAGAAAACACTCCGCCACTAGTTTGTAGAACCCTTTAATAATTCTCAAGGAAGGCTGTCTGAAGATTTGTATAAAAATGATTGTTATTCACACTCAATTTTCAAACTGATGTATTGGCTTGTATGCAAATTCCTAAACCCATTTAAGACCAAAATCATGATTATCTTTGACAACCTACAAAAATCAGCTCCCAATTTTGTGGCAATCTGGCAGTACAGCTGGCTTTATATCTGTAGTTTAAATATACCTGTAGTCAGAATGGAGGTATCTCATTAATTTTTGTTACAAACACTGTAGTTCTGGTAAAAATAATTCTGCTATGATTACAAAGCATACCTGTAGTATATTTTTGTTATATAAAATATGCAACACATTACCTAACAATATATTCTAAAAATATACCAAAATTTATTTCTGTGATTATTACAAGATTGAAAGCCTGACATATACATATACAAGTGGACTTCCCTTCAGTCACAGCAGTTTGCTAGACTTCTTTTTTCCTGAGTATTAAAGGGCCCACATTATCTCCCGTTGACTCGTTGTGTTTGTTGTGAGAGCCATCACAGACAGGGAACTGAAACAAAAACAAACAGAGAAAAAGTAGGTGACCTGGAATGTTAATGGTTTTAGGACTGTAATTGAGATTAAGTGACAGGTTACCCTCAAATACATTAATAAACACAATACATACTCAGATGAGGTTGGTAGGCTAGTGTGGGTAATAAATCACCAAGGATGAGAAGTATCCAAAATGTAAACCGAAATCTAAATGACACTCTTGGTGCTTTAAATTATGTACTATGTTTATTCATCACCAATACTAAGAGCTATTGAACAAGTTTAGCATCTGATACATATGCTTTAAAATAACAGCTTAAACAGGAATGAGAAGTGGTCAGAAATGAACAGCTACAAAAATATTCTGTCCAAAATCTATTCCTATTTAGTTTAATCTCGACAATTGGCTGGCTTGGCATATGTTAAGGTTTAAAGTGTGTTTTAGAAATCATAATAGGCTTGGTTTAAATTATCTACATTAATAAACCCCATTACTTTACTTTGAGAATTCAATTGGTACTAGCTGTACTTTGCTTAGATCTTCACTTTCCTCTTAATTACATCTGTCTGGTGGCAATAAAATATTAAATGTTATATGCAATATGTAGAGAATTCTGCTTAGTGTAACCCACGTTAAAAGAATTGAGTCATAGTTGCTAATTTGGAAACATCAAATCATAAGTAACAAGACCACAATATGTGGCTTTTTATCCAAATTCGACTATGGTTTATGATCAGATGGCATAATATGTTTTATAACACTTGTCCTAACCATGGAATTGCATGCTATCCTTAGCTAGTTAAATAAAATGGACAAATCACATCTATTGTTCTTCTCCAGCAAATTCACCCTTGCAGATCAACAACATGTCAGAAGCTAAATGAAAGGAAAAGAGTTTAAATCATTTGGATTATAAATCATGGTGAATATATATGGCCTGGTAGTTTGGCTAAGGCATATATGGGTTTGCCAAGCTACCAGGACCATGCTGGTTCACAAAAACACATATCACACATCACTTTCCCAATGATCCTGGAGGACTATGGGCAAAAATGTTCTTCCAGCTACAGAATAGATTTTAAAATGCAGGTCTTTAGTAGTATATAATCAACACTAGTTAATGGCAAAAGTAAAAAAAAGTATTAATTCTTCACTAGTGATAAACAGTCTGCAAGAGCATCCTACCCTGAAGTGTACAATCGTAACTTTTAAAATAAGCAAAGCACTGTATATCATAAGAGACAAGAATGACCTTAAGTAAAAGTATTTTGTTTTAAATTGTGGGGCCAAGATTAATTTTTTTTAAATTGTTTTTAACATTTGTATTTTGTGTTTTATTTTGGCTGTTCACCACCCTGACTCCCAGTTGGGAGAAGGGCAGTATAGAAATTTAAATATTAAATTAAATTATTAAAAAGTCTATAGCAAATTCAATAAAACAACTCACTGTTTTAGAGCGCCAGCATCTGCAGTACACTGCCTTAGTAT
>JANHZT010037161.1:0-10182 GCA_032468215.1 Stegonotus admiraltiensis | reverse complement strand
TTCATTATTATTATTAATTCCAACATAGTCATTTTTATTTTAACTGTTTGTCCCAGCATATCATCTTCATCTTAGTCTTCTTTTAGCTATTAATCTCAGCATTAAAATCTTTAATGTTACTGTTACACCCAGTATAATCATCTTATTTTTCATATTATCATTATCATCTTTATCATAGCAATTTAACAATGAGACTTAGTTCTTACATTAAACACATCCATGTATGAGTCAATAAATTTCTTTTAACATAATCTATTTCTCTTATATTCTGTCTTCCCTTATTTCAATTTATATCTCTATAACATATTCTTCACATATTCATATCAATGCTTATACATCTATAAAGGCCTCCTTTTTATTATTACTAACCATCTATACATTGCTTTCCATTTTTAATCACATCATGTTTATCTTCTTTGTTACATATAAATGCCTTCCCACGTGGATGCCGTTCTCCGTGATCCAGGACTGCATGGGTTAATGTGCTCACCTCACATCCCCCTCCCACCTTAGACCACTCCTCACCTTAACTCCGCCTCCCAGGTACTTAAGCTCCATCCATGCTTTCCTGCTGCTGTTCCAGATGATCTCCTGCAAAGAGAAGGAATGCTTGAATAAACGTGTTGATCAAATATTCATCTGCTTGTGTGAGTTATTGGGCTAGATCCTCAGATTCTATGTAACAAGATGGTAGCAGAGGATGGTTGGAGCCCATAACTCCAGAATATGACTGAGAGAACCAAGAGGACTGAAGGAAAGAAGAGGCCAAACACTCGAGCATTTGCCAGACTGATGGCTGCACAACTATTCCCGGTTGGAAACATATCAGAGGGAACACCAGAAAAGGCAAAGCAAAGGATGGATCCCAAAGCCACACCAGAGGACGATGGAGAGGGGATCGATGCCAAGGACGAAGCATGCAAGGATCAGGACCTGAGGCAAAACCTTCTAAGACTGCTCAGGTCACCCACAAATAATGAGGACCTAGTTACGAACCTCTGACACCTAATCGAAGGCCATGGGGCAGCGAGCAGAGGATGCAAGAAAATCCTAGACCAGATGGACGACAGCCTGGTAAGGGACTTACCATCCAGCAACAACAACCTCAGAACAGAGGAAGGCAATTTCGTGCCACTTTTTGAGCGGCAGCCATCTTTGATCGATCCACCAACAAAGATGGCCAACACCCAACCAATAGAAAGCCCAAATTTAAAATGGCCGGTGCGAAACGACACCTACCCAAAAGAAAATAAAAAAGACAATTGCAACAAAAACTACCCAAGGGAACATGAAGAGGACACTGATCAAAGAACTGAGAGCTCACCTACCAAGATCGAGATCGAGAGAGCCATAAGCACATTAATTGCCACTTTTAGCTCTGACATCAAAATAACCACTCACCGCCCGAACCCGCCTGAGGCATCCAGGGAGGTGAGGGACAACGAAAAGAACACCCACTCCACCCATCCAGGGAATGTGGACACCGCTGTGTGGGCACCGAGGCCACAGCACACCCCAGATCCACACCATCTCCACCCACCGCCATCAATGCAAAGGCCTGGAAACCGGAACGAATACTCACCAATGACGCAGGCTCAGCCAAGCGACCAGGAATTCTTCCCAGGCGACATCCCGATGAATCGACCATCTTCTGCACGTCGCTGGATTCCCAAGGCCAAACTGGAGCCTCACCCAGCCGAGCAAGGCCTCCACGCGGGAACCTTCTCTGATGACTTCAGAGCAAGAATGGTCTTCGCGCATGCGCAAAACCACCTATAGGGAAGAGAAGAAAAAAAATGCAAAACTTGCTATTTACACTGCCAGCCAGCATTCCTCTGCCGCATTGTGAGTTTCCACATATTCAGAACCATGGACAGCCACCCTCTGTAAGTAATGCTTCTAATAGCCCTGGGACTTTACCTATTGACTTTCCAAAGTTAAAAGTAGATGGGTCAAACCTCCTGGAGTGAAACCAACAGCTCCAGGTTGTTGTTTTTTTGAGAGAAAATGTACTATTTCTAATTACTGATCCTCCTGAAAAACCTTGGACTTTGAGTTAGACTGTTTGCACCACAAAGCATTTTATCTTCTGATAGCTAGTATTTCACCTAGCATATACCCAAGCATCAATCACTATTTAACTGTTCCAGAGCTGATGCAAAAAATGTTTGGGCTATTCTATAGTAAGAGTGTGGTCACCACAACCAGGATTTCTAGAGAATTCCACTCAGCCAGGCACAAGCCAGGGGTTTTCATGAGTGAACATATATTGACCCTAAATGCCACCAGAGCCAAGCTGTTACAGAGGAGAGATTATAACTGACCAGAGCATGAAGAGCATAATAATTAACTCTTTAATTCCAGCTGGGACAATTACATTACACAATTAGACACTCTTGTTTTAGGACACATTTCTATAGAAACACTGTCCAATAAGCTAATAGCAGAAGACAATTTGAGGAAAGATCGTTCTCTATCTCGTAGAGACTCAAGATCCAACAAAAGAGTAGGTTTTCAAGATAGCAATCACAGCACAACAGAACGTTTTATATGCGGTTCTAGGAACCACTATAGGAGAGATTGTCCCAGAAATCACCGAGGAAGAGATAGGCAAGATCACAGGCCCAGATTTCAAGAGAGACATTCACCAGACCATAGATATAGGTGCAGGGATTCACATAACCCACGAGACAGAAGGGGAGACAGGGACAATTCTAGAGATAGCCGGTCTGGATCACTTTATGGCATTGTAGAACAGGGACAAGCAACCAACCAAACAAAAAGGGACAACATGTGGCTCCTAGACTCTGGGGCCACTAACCACACCACATACAATAGAAAGCTTCTCTCATCATTCACAAGGGAAAACTTCCTCATCAAAGTAGCTAACCAAAATGAAGTCTTAGTGACAGGTAAGGGGAACATAACCTTACCAGGTGTAGGAAAAATGGGGGGGGATGTTGTTGGTCTGTGAAATACCCTATAACATTCTAGCCACCTTGAAGCTCAGTAGAGACTCAGGGGTAGAAATCAAGTTCAAAGAGGGGAAGGTGCACATGAGCAAAGACAAAGAAGACATAGGGAAAGTAATAGTTAGTGGGGGGCTACCTTACCTATACACTGAAGTTAATGAACACCCAACCGTAAATGCCAACTTAGGTACTGAGGGGGAACTAGTAAACACTGAGGATGGAAAGGGTGAAGACATGGGATTAGAGAGGGTTGAACAGGAAACTGACATACATGATAAACGTAACCACGATTCACATGGTCAAGGGAAACCCTGGATAGGTAAGCCCATCCATGACAACTGTGCACATCTGTTGCACCGAAAATTGGGTCATGCTAGCTTCCCCGTCATCCAAAAAATGGTAAATTGTTTTGAAGGACTGCAAGTAAAGAACTGAAAATTACCTCGAGTGTTCAGTGTGTAAATGTTCCAAACTCAAAACAAAACCCAGGCCGAAGAAGGCTACATGCACCACTGATCAAGTTTTCCACTAGTACATATGGACCTTGTAGGCCCCTTGAGGCCCTCTATTAAATACAAAAAAAGATATTTCCTTACCATTGTAGATGACTTCAGTCGCTACAGATTCATGTATACACTCAGCCATAAAAGTGAGGCATTTCAAAGGTTTAAAGAATTCTACAAGAGGGTAGAGATCCAGCACAATACCAAAATCAAACAAATAATGACCAACTGGGGGTCAGAATTCCTCTCTAGGGATTTTTCAAAATGGCTGAAGTTACACAGAGTACTCCATTTTACCTCCTCGCCATTTTCGGCATTCCAGAACAGGGTTGCAGAACGCAGGAACTGCACCTTACAAACCATGATGAGGTGCGCTCTAGAAGATGCAGGGATGGGACAATCTTTTTGGTCAGAGGCACTCATATACTCCAATTACACATTGAACAGGTTATGGTCCAGTATAATAGACAAAACACCTTACGAACTCATGTACAAAAGAAAACCACACTTGCACATATTCGGGGTCACAACCGATGTGCACATACCCAAACAACTAAGGCGCAAAGGGGACAAGGTATCAAGAAGATTAAGGTTTATGGGATATGAAACCGGTACCAAGGGTTTCAGGTTCATAGATAATAACAACAGGTTCATAATATCCAGAACTGCGGTCTTTCATGAACAATCCAATTGGTCCAAGATACACCTTAACGAGATATACCCCAAGCAGATACAACCCCATAGAAAACAAAGTGAAAACGATCAGGCCACAACAGACAATAAGGAAGAAAAGAAGTCCGTTTGGAAGGGGGACCATCCAAAAATAAAGTTAGACACGCTCACCCAGAAGGAAGCCAAATATCTGCACGATGCAGACTCAACACCAGACAGACCAGTCAGGGCGAGCAGAAACAAAACACCCAAGAGACTCAAGGATTATATCTTATCTATACAGTCCAACCCCTTAACTCCAAACTCCTATGATGAGGTACTAAAACTCCCACAAGAGGAAAGAATCAAATGGGAGCTAGCTATGGAGAAGGAGATGAACAGTCTCAGGGAATTAGATGTATACACCCCTGCCAAAGTCCCAGACGAAAAGACCCCAATTGGGACCAGATGGATCTTCAAAATCAAAACACTAGAGGGCAACAAGGCATTATACAAGGCTAGGTTAGTAGCTCAAGGTTTTGCCCAAAGGTACCCAGAGGACTATACAGATACATACTCACCCACAGTCAGGGCAGAGAGTGTCAAAAGCACTTTAGTAATCGCATCCATTCTGGACTTAGATGTGTATCAATTTGATGTACAAACGGCGTACCTACACACAAAACTAGACAAAGAGATCTACGTTAAGGCCCCACCTAGCAAGGACACATGCAAGGGAGAAACATGGCTCCTCAACAAAAGCCTATAGACTAAAGCAATCAGGGAAATGATGGTATGAATGCCTAGTCAAGGTCCTTAGGTCTATGGGATTCATCGCCACATCAGCAGACAACTGTTTCTTCACCAGAAAAGAGGCTGACTCAATTGAATACGTACTCGTTTACGTGGATGATATATTGTACATTGGCAAACAAAAGGACAAATGTGACATTTTTGCCAATGAGCTAAGCAAACACTTCTCCCTAAAAACACTAGGGAAGATAGACAAATATCTTGGAGTACAGATCAACAAGACTGCCAAAGGATTCCGCTTATCACAAAAAGAATAAATCTTGGAACTCCTGCATAAATGTAACATGGCCGATGCCAAACACAGCAAGACCCCCATGCAATCGGACTTCCTAAAAAACCTGTATGATGAGGCTGATGCTTTCACTGACAACACACTCTATAGATCTACCATAGGATCACTCCTATATATTGCCAACTGGACCAGGCCTGACATCGCCAACCGGTCAACCTACTGTCCAGACATGTCAGCAAACCCACCACATACCATTGGGAAGCCATCAAAAGAGTTCTTAGATACCTGAAGTACAGCCTAGATGCCTGTTTATGTCTAGAGCCAGAAACTTCCAGAGAACCTATACTCACATGCTACGCAGATGCTGACTGGGCAGGGGATGTGAAAAGTAGGAAGAGTACCTCCAGATACACAGCTACGCACTGTGACACAGAAGAACAAACTGCAGACATTCTCACAAAGCCACTGCAAGGTAAACAACATGCCTATCTACTGTCAAAGTTATGCGTTAGTTTATAGTGCACTCCACCCATGACCGGCTCTCACACATGCACAGGTCAAGCATTTAGAGGGGGTTTTGTTACATATAAATGCCTTCCCACATGGATGCCATTCTCCATGATCCAGGACTGCATGGGTTAATGTGCTCACCTCACATCCCCCTCCCACCTTAGACCACTCCTCACCTTAACTCCGCCTCCCAGGTACTTAAGCTCCATCCATGCTTTCCTGCTGCTGTTCCAGATGATCTCCTGCAAAGAGAAGGAATGCTTGAATAAACGTGTTGATCAAATATTCATCTGCTTGTGTGAGTTATTGGGCTAGATCCTCAGATTCTATGTAACATTCTTTTTTTCCAGCCGTATTTATCTTATTTCCTCATTTCCTTGTCAGCGTATATTTCTTTTAAATTTCAATGTCCTCAATTTACAGTCTCCATAGATCATTTTAATTCTTTTTCTTACTTCTATTTCAAGCAACATATATCAGTTATTTCTTCTTTCGTTCCTGCGACTGTTGACTTCTTTCATTCCTGCACCAGTTAGTACCAATTATAAAAGTTCCATTATATTTTCCTTTTCTTTTCGCCAAAGGAAGCCATCTGCAGACAAAGGAAGAACACCTCCTCTACCAAGATCCCACGGCTATTATCTGTAGTATTCACAATGTTCCAAAACAAGAAGCAAGTTACAATGTTCCTTTTCAAATCAGAAGGTGTCTCTCTTCAATCCACAATTTCCATTAGTCATGCAAGTGTCCATTTTGTTTCAATCATATAACAGTCCTATTTGATTCTCTTCTTTTTCTGTGTTTTAAAAATATTAAATCTGTTTTCTCTTTTTTATCTTTGAACCAAGCCACAATGTTTAATTTTCTCAGTTGGGTCTATTCATCAATCAATTTTCCATCAAGGTTTTTCCTCTTTATTTTTAATTTTGAAAGTATCAAATCTTCTTTTTTAAAGTCCAGTTCCAATTTAAAACCTTATCCTGTCTTTTAATCAAATCTCAATATTTGGTATTTTTCAGTTAGTTGATTCCAAAATCAATTTCCATTTGGGTCTTTGTTTCTTTAAAGTTTCATTTCAGAATCATCATTGCCCCTTTGTTGTTCAGGCGCTGTTTTTTGGCTAGGGATCTTATAGTTAAAAGTATTGCTCCAAGCGTTGTTAGATGCCTGGGTTGGTTGTCACTCACCTGGCTTCAAAGAGCTCTATTCTTTTCCACTCTCCTCCAGCACAACTCCTAGTCCAGTTGTCCCGGCTTCATGGCAGCCGCCATGGCTGCCGCTCCCCTGCCAACTCACAGAGAGTTCCCTCTGATCTCTGAGGAACTTGCCTGTTCCTCTTGGTCGTCCAAGGTGCCTCTCTTTCTCCCCCATCCCTGCAGGATGGCTCCGGTCTGAAGATCCATTGGCGGCGGTTCGGCAGTCGGGGTTTTCACGGGGCTATGCTGACCAGTCCATGCTCCTCTTGTTTGTCGTCCCTTCAGGATGACTTAGGTCACTTAGGACTCCGGACTGCAGAGATATCGACAGGTCCCCGAGTCCTTCAGGAGAAGGGCGGTATATAAATATAAACAAACAAACAAACAAACATAAATAAATAAATAAATAAATAAATAAAGGCCTTCAAGAGACCTTAAAGAACCCATCTTGCCACTGCGACATTCCCCCCCCACACACACACACCAAATCCAGCATTTTAATAGGTTTGCAGACTTTCTACTTCACATTATGGTATATATCCTATTTGAAACTATTGCCTATCAAATCCTAGTATCTAGTGGAATAGAATCTGAACATATTTTCTCTCTGCTAATATTTTTTTATTTCTATAATCTTGTTTGTAAAGGATTTAAGTATAGTTTACTGTCTTCTGCTTTTGTCTCTGCTAGATTTCTTCCATGATCATTCTTAAGTATTTTAGCTTATTTTTTTTGTGTGGTTGTGTTCTGTTTTAAAATAAGCTATCATGATAGCATGCTCTGAATGTTACCTGGATCTTTTACTCTTTGTGTATTTTTCTGCTTTAGTTATTAGGATGTCTCTTATCTCTTCCTATAGCTCATAATGTTCTCTTTCACATAAATGAAATATATTGAACTATAATATAGTACAAAATAATGCTGTTATATTCTGAGTCTATCTTTTGCATATCAAACTTTGTTTGTTTGTTTGTTTGTTGCATTTCTATGCCGCCCAACTCCCTGGGGACTCTGGGCAGCTTACAACAAAAAATAATGTGAACAACATACCATAAAAGTTGTTTAAAAAAACAACAACTAGGTATTAGTAATAGATTTTTTTTCCTGAAAACTCTTATTATATATCGCATGTATGACTGTGTTTATCCAGTCCAAATCAATCTGTAATTCCAGATTCCTCCATTTCTTTATTTTTACATTCTGATCACATTATAGTAGTTTTACATTCTTTCTTGATGTTGCATTTAGCATTTCTTGCAAATTGTTGAGGAAACAATTGCTACACATTGTAATTACCATATTTTTCCCACTGTAAGACTCACTTTCCCCCCCCAAAAAATGGGGGTGGAAATGTCTGTGCATCTTATAGAGCAAATGTTACCAAAGCCCCACCCATCCACTAGCCCCACCTTTTGGCCATTTTTAGCCTGCGTGCACCCAATTTTTGGCCTTCGCGCACCCTGTTTTTGGCCCCCACAAACCCTGTTTTCAGCCTCTGCATGTCCCGTTTTCAGTCTGTTCCAGGCAGGGGGGATCGCTGCCGCTGCCTATTGCCGCCTATTACCGCTGCCTATCGCTGCTGATCACCGCCACCATTTGCCACTGCCAAATGGCAGCAGTGGCAATCAGCAGCAAATGGTGGCAGCCATCAGCAGCACCAATCAGTGGAGATAGGCAGAGGTGATCAGCAGTGATAGGCGGCAGCAGCAATCCCCACCGCATGGAATGGGCTGAAAATGGACACACGGAGGCCAAAAATGGAACGTTCAGAGGCCGAAAATGGGACACATGTAGGCCAAAAATGGGACACATGAAGGCAGCGATAGGCAGTGGCGATCAGTGGTGATGATGGTGATGAGTGGCAGCAATCCTCATAGCTGGAACAGCTGATCAGTATTCCGGGAGGTGGATCCAACTGCCAATTAGCTGCTCGTGCTAAATCAGGCTGCTATAACATGCTGAAGCTGACTAGGCTGTTTGATGCACAGATGCTAGTTAGATGAATACCAATGGATGCTGGGAGGCAGAAGCAATTTTTTTTTTATTTTCCTCCCCAAAAGCTAGGTGTGTCTTATGGTCTGGAGCATCTTATAGTGCAAAAATTATGGTACCTACCTACCAACTAGATATTAATTCTAAAATGTATGACCTTTGTCAGGCTTCCAAGTAACATCCCCAACGAAAGAAAATTCCAAGCCTTGAGTTTCCTCAAAGTTCCATTTTATTAGAGATGTCATATTGGCACATCTGGGAAAACCTGAATCTAAAAGCTTCCAGGTTTTCCCCACCCAAAGGAAAGTTCAAGTCCCTGCCCAACACCCACATGTCTATCACATGGCCCAATCCAAGTACTGTTCCAACTGGAGATGACTCCCAGTTCCAGCCGTCCAGGTGCAGGGCAAAGTGTCCTTGACTCTCTGAGAAAGGAATGTTATTATGACTATATATCACCCTGACTCCATATAATTCCCCCTCCCTGTTTCCCACAGTAGTAAATGTAGCAGACCTGAAGGCCCAATGAAAAAGATGGCTTCCAGGCCTGGCAACCTTGTTATTTATTAAATTTTAATCAAACATATATTTAGCACATTTTTTTTTAAATTGAACTCGTCCTTTTTTTGTTCCCCTACTATGGGTTTTATATAAAAGGATTTGAACCTGCCCATTCTGGTTCATCTACATTTACTTATTCCTAAAACACACAATTTAATTGCTTTTTCCCTGTGTCAAGCCATGTTTTCCAATATTGTAGTTCCTTTAAAAACAACTTTTTCCATACTGATTGAACCAGCATTATGTGCTTTTAGTCTAGTGAACTCATAAGCCATAATAGATTTATTCATGAAAATTCAACATTTATGCCCACATAATTAGAGGAGTGTTTTCTGATCTGTAGATCTCATCATCTAGCATTCAAACTTAAACAAATGTTTTAGCCTTGTCCTGTTGACAATACTCAAATGATTTACCAGTACCTTTTAATAAGTTTGTAGCATTATTTCTCCTAGAGAAATATGGCTTTCACAAAACTTTCTCCCTTTATCCCTATTGTGGATCACTCTTAGCTTTCCTGTCTGCATCCAGCTTTAAAAGTGACCTAAAGAACAACATGAAGAAAATAACACAATATCTATCATCACCATCAATATCAACAGCATCCAGCTCCACGGGACAAAAGACAGTTGAAACTACAACGCAGCAAGAGAAAGCCAATATGGAATTTAAAAATATGCTACAGAACATATATGAAAGCCTTAAGGAACAAATGAACAAAGTAGATGAGAAAATTGAAAAAATGGATGGAG
>JANHZT010037101.1:0-10186 GCA_032468215.1 Stegonotus admiraltiensis | reverse complement strand
GAGGTGGGGGGATAAAATGTTTGTATTTCTTATAAAACTTGTTAATAAAAAAAAAAAAGCCTGGTAGACCAGTACCTCTGCTAAATCCTAAAGTATTGTCACATGACCATGAAACCATGCCCACAAAATAAGCCATGCCCACAGAACCGGTAGTAAAAAAATTTAGAACCCACCCCTGGTGCAACCCATCCCTTGCCAAAAGCCCACCATGGAGGTAGTGCAGACCATGGTCCAGGAATCCAAAGTTTTTTTGGTGACACCAACCCTTTAGCCAGTGGTTCACTTCTAGAATCCCTTTTTCTCTTACCAGATGTTGTAGCATGTAGTAGAATAAAAGGGTAATAATCTGTGGGCCTAATTATTTTGGTTAGGTTCTCAGCCACATCTTTGAGTTTTGCTCCAGGGAGAGAGATTGTATGTACGGTCTGCAGATGGCTGGTTCTGTTCCTTTGAGAATAGAATCTCCTATCACCAACACTCACCTTCCTTTTTTAGGGGGTGCAGTCTGGGGTGCTTTTTGGTTTATCCCAGGTGAGTTTGTGATGTGACTTTTTAGGGATATTAGATGATGTCTCTTTTCTAACTGTTTGCATGTTTTGAGGGGGAGGTTGTGGGTCTGAGTATTTTCAACTAGGGGGAGAAATTGGGTGCTCATTTAAATGGGGCTGCTTCTGATCCAAGAACACATAGAGCAGAGAAAAGGCAGGAGCAGTGAGGGTCAACTAGATTACTCAAGAGGAGGCCTTCCCCTCTTGATCGGCTGCACAGGAAGCTGGCTATTTAGCACAGCAGACAGATGGAGATGATGCTAGAAACAAAGTGTTTGTTTTCTTCCTGTGTGTTCTTGCCTTGAACTTTGGATTGTGTCTTTTCAGCTGTTTGCCTTGCCTTGCCTTTTCCTGTGGACTGGCCTTTATCTTGAAACTTCCCTTTGCCTTGGGAACTTGTTTTTGCCTAGTGGACTGGACTCGCCTTTGCCTTGAGGACTAGTGTTGGTTTCATTTTAGTAGCCTGTGGAATTCTTTGGGGTTCCACTGGTGCCGGCAGTGGGAATTGCTGGGGAATACCAATTCAGGCTTGGAAACCTTAGTAAAGACTCTTTACACCCATGGTATGTGTGTATGCATAAGTGGGACAGCACTCTGGTTATCCAGTTATCTGGTTAAACAATTGAATGTGAAAATACTTTGAATAGTTGTTCAATAAAATTGAAAATACTTATATTTTATAATAAAGTATGTTTAGTACAACTGTTATGTTTATTGAATAAGGCATTACCGTTCATAAAGGATTATTTATTCATATGCTACCATGTTTTCCCAGTCTTATTTTCTTTTGACCCCTGAAAAAAATGGCTAGGGCTTCTTTTTTGGGGGATCTAATTACTGACTCATCTTGGGGCAGCGGCACCAACAGCCCTGCCCAGCAGGAGCCCACTGCTAGTCCACTTCTTTTGCAGCCACTTGTCACTGCTCGCATTGCACCACCCCCAGCCTCCATTTTGCCATCAGAGCCTTTCAGAAAGCCCTCTGTAGCTGAGAAATGGAATCCGGATTGACACCCTGGCTTCCATTTTGCCATCAGAGGCCTTCTGGAAAGCCCTCTGCAGCCAATAACAGAGTTCCAGATTGATCTGGAGCGCTGTTATTGGCTGCAGAGGGCTTTCTGGAAGGCTCTGACACTGAAACAGAGGCTGGGGGCAATGCACATGCCAATCTGGACCTCATTTCTTGGTTGCAGAGGGCTTTCCGGAAGGCTCTGATGGTGAAACGGGGTAACACGCACAGGTGGCGGCAAGCAGCCACAGAAGTGGGCCTGCAAAGTGGGGCAGGTGTCAGGATGTGCAAGGCCTGGTAAGTAGGGCAGCTGCACCCTCCCATCCCCACCCCACCTTAATTTTTACCCGTGCGCCTCACCCCACCCCCTGCATCCCAAGGTAGGCGGGTTCTTAATTAGGGCTTTGGGGGTAGGGCTTGTATTGGGTGCATTTGTAAAAATCAAACTATGACTTACTTTCGGGGTAGGTTATATTTTTGGGGAAACACGGTACTTTTGTGATTTTTAAAATATATTCATAATATATGAATATATTTATGTCTGCTTATCTCTCTCTCTATAAAAACAATGACTTTCAGAATTGAAAAAAATTTGCAGAAATTATGAAAAATGTTTATTACAGGTAGTCCTCGACTTAGGGGCACAATTGAAGCAGAATTTTTATTACTGAGACACTTTTTAGATAAGTTTAATCCCATTTTATGACCTTTCTTGCCACAGCTATTAAGCAGGGGTGAAATGCTACCAGTTTGGACCGATTCTGCCATCTGGGTAGGAAAAAATTTGATTGGTTTGGAGAACCCGTAGGGATAATTTTGATTGGCTCTGCCCACCTGCCCTCCCCCTCCTCTCACCTCTCCTGTTATTAGCTCAGCTGATTCGCGCAACAGAGCGATTGCCACCTCAGCTGAGCTAAGAAACAGCAAATGAGTCTTAGTTTCATTTGCCTTCAGCTAGAATAATAAAGGGACACTTTCTGTCACTTTTTTTCCTCCCCCCTCCCCCCAGCAGGGAAAGGAATACTAGCTTTAATTAGATGTCTGGGCGTTCAGCCAAGAGCAGTTATCACCTCCTTAAAATGTTGCAAAACTGCAAACCACCTTGCCTGAATTGAGAAATTGCCTCAAAAGAATCTGTCTTTTGCTTCCTCCAGAGCAAAAGCAGAGAGCCTCTTCCCAGGAAGATTTCTCTGTCTTCTATTTTTCTTCCACAGAAGAACAAAAAAGTCTCTTCCTGTGAAGGCTTTTCCAGTTCTTTATTCTGATTTTCTCCTGGAGGAAAAGAAAGCTCTTTCTAGTGAAGCAGTTCCACTGGTTAATTACTGTCAGGAAGTTTCTCCTTAGTTTTAGGTTGCTTCTCTGTTTCTTCAGTTTCCATCCATTGCTTCTTGTTTTGCCTTCTGGTGCTTTGGTAAATACATTAACCCCCCTTCTTTTTGGCAGCCCCTTAAAAGCCTGTTGCCTATCACACTCTTGGGCAAAGCATGTGAGTCATTTCCTCCTTTCAGTGGTCCATGAAAGTACATCTATAGTATATAGATAATAAAGTTGAAAAAAGGTGAACAACATTTTTACAGAACTATGGATATGTTGATGCTGGATGTGACAAGGAATGGCTGGGAGGGGAGGGGCCAGATGAGGCACCCTTTGACGTGAGTGACATTGAGTTAGCCATAGCCACCCAGTCACATGACCACAAAGCCACACCCACAAAGTCACACCCACAGAACTGGTAGGGAAAATTTTTAGATTTCACCACTGCTGTTAAGTAAATCATTGCAACTGTTGGTAACACAGTTATTAAGTGAATCTGGCTTCCCTATTGACTTTGCTTGTCAGAAGGTCACAAAGGTGATCACATGATCCTGGGACATTTCAACTGTCATAAATGTGAACCAGTAGCCAAGAATCTGAATTTTGATCATATCACTTATGACCATTTTTCACAAGAACATTGCAGCTTCCCCTTGTGAAAAAAAAGTCACTCAGAAAGTCGATCAGAAAGGTCGGCAGTTTGGCAGTTCAAATCCCTAGTACAGGTCTCCTGTGTGAGCAGGGGGGGTTGGATTAGATGACCTCCAAGGTCCCTTCCAACTCTGTTACTGTTAAATGTCACTAACTGTAAGTTGAAGGCTACCTATAACTGAAGCATGTTAATGTTTTAACATTGTTATGATGTTGATCACAAATACTTGATTCTTTTATTAAAATATTTCATTTTTATGCTAAAAATAATGAAGTACTAATATAATCAAAACAAAACCAAGAATAAATTTAAATTAGATAAAAGTTCATAAACATTGGAATAGACGAAGCCCAAGAGTTAAGTTATTAAAAGCAGTCTTAAACTTGTGTTTGCTGGTGGCTTATAGCAATAATTCAGAAGGAGCACATCTACCCTTCCTAGCTTGATTTCAAAGTTTGTTTCCTTTAAATCCCTTCCAAAAATACAGAGCGTACATACTGCATTGAGAATACAGAACACCCTACAAACTGGGTGAACTCATAGCAAGCTCTTTTTAAAAAGTGGGGAGTAATGGAGTTGTGGGAAGCCACCCTCCTCCTAGAAGAATGAAATGTTTTGAGGAATATTAAAAAGCAGAATATTATATTTTCTTAAAGGAGAAATGGAGAAACATGTTCTTGGAGACAGAAAGCAACCCCCACTTTTCTTAATAGCCCCAGCAGATAGTACACACAGCTTTTAGAAATGCAGATTGGGTAATCCATTCAAGAAAGGATATTTTGAAACAAAGGCAGAATGGTAGGATTAGCCATCACCCAAGAGCCAAAACAGGACGAAAGCCATTAAGTCACAATAGGAATTACCCAACATTCTTTCAGAACACAAGCCCCTTCATTGCATCACCCTCAGAAACATCAACTAAACTTAGCTGAGACAAACACCTAGGAGTTGTCCTTTGCCTATAGAGCCACCTATGACCTGCATAACCCCTGCATGGCCCCATAAGAGTCTGACAACAGCCAATAGAACACATGTTCTTGCACAGAAACAGGAAGCTCAAGTGCAAAGCACAAGAGAAAGTATAACCCCACCTCTCAACTCCATGTGGTCAGCTGCCAATGAACCTATGTGGTTCTGTTCATCAATAAATGGACCCTCTTTCCAATCAGCCTTCAGCCTCTGTTTTGTCTCTAGTGCCTTTCTCCCAGCTTGGAACTGAAAGATCAGCGAGAGAGGCAGTATATTAAAAAAAATATTTCCGGGGACTTCTGGGGTGATGTCACAGTGTTGTGGTTCAAGAAAATGGAGCCCCATTTTCTTGGAGCAAATTTTCATGCCTGGAAGCTGGTAGAGGCGAGACCTGACCTTGAAGGGGTCAGCTCTGTAGAAGGGACACTCTTGGGGTAACAGGGAGAAGCACAATCTACTGTTACAGAAAGAGGAACCCCTTGAATTTCGGTGCAAAAGAGACAGGCTGTAATAGTTGGATCCGGAGACGTGGCGGCTTACCTGAATGGTGAAGGAAGCAAAGAGTGAAAAACAGCGAGAAGCATCGGTGGTTAGAGACACAACAGAGTGAGTTACTGGGCTGCTTCCCTAATCTAGCAGAATTTACAAACTGATTGACAAATGAGGCTCCAAAAGGGGAAAAAGCAGCACTTTGGTGGTGGACCGAAAATTTGGGAAGAAGGTTGACAAGAGGAAAAAGGGTGATCAGAAGAGTTGAAAGGTAGATGTTAAATTGGGCGATTGAGGAGGCAAAAACAAGGTAGTGCATGACAACAGCTCTTTAATATAGTGTGTGACTTCAGCAAAGATACAGTAATACAGCTCCCTTTATATACCTTGCTGGGCCGGGAGCTGACCAATCACAATTGACCCATTGTCTTTCAAATCTCCCAAAACCATATACATTACACCCCTCCCCTCCCAGAAGGCACTCAGGGCGTACCTTTGCATACAAAATCGTGCAGGTGACCAGGGCATTCCCTACCCCTAGTTGACCTGTGCAGTTCAGTCTGAGGCATGGCATCGAGTTGGTCGGAGGGGCCTGTTGTTTCTCCCAGCTCCACCAATGGAACCTCCTGGATTACTTTGGGGGCGTTGATCTCTTTGGCTGGGGGAGGCGTCTCACTGAGACGTCACTGGACACCGAAGTCCCCAGATAAGTCTTCCAATCTCCTCGGGCTTGAGCTAACTGTTGTGGGAAGAGTTTGGTAGTTAGGGCTTTGACTTTGGATTTGCGGTTCTGGTTTGGTGGCCAACCTTCTCTGGAGTTGATCAATGTGCCTTTGCCAGATCCTCCCATCTCCCATGTCTACGGTGTATGACTTGGGGCCTGTGTTATCCGAAATTGTTCCAGCTACCCATAGGGGCCCATTCGCGTAGTTTCTGGCAAACACTGGTGTCCCTATCGGGAATTCAATCAGCTTCTTGTCCACCCCCTTAAACCCGTCCGGGGAATAGTTGGGCTGTAATCGATCAAGAATGCACCACAGTTTCTTGCCCATCAGGAGCTTGGCTGGGCTGTGCCCTGTGGCTGTGCATGGTGTGGCATGCTGGACAGCCAGATCTACCCTGGCCTGCCAGTCCCCTGCATCCAACCATGAGAGTGCCTCTTTGGCTGTTCTCATGAACCTTTCAGCCAGCCCGTTACCGGCCAGATGGAAAGGTGCAGAGAGTGCATGCCTGATTCCCAACTCTGCTAGGTACCCCTCGAATTGGGTTGCGGTAAACTGGGGCCCATTGTCCAATACTAAAGTATCGGGGAGTCCGTGGGTGATGAAGAGCTTCTGAAGCACTTTGATTACTGCTTCAGAGGTCGTGAATTGCATGAGGATGATCTCGAGCCATTTCGAATAGGCATCAACAATCACTAAGAATGTTTGGCCGTGAAAGGGGCCTGCAAAGTCTATGTGGATTCTCGCCCAGGGACCTTGGGGCTGTTCCCATTCCCTGACTGGTGCTGTGGAGGGATCTGGTCTGGACTCTTAGCAGGGTTGACACTTCCCCACCCACTCAGTGATGTTGTCGTCCATTTGTGGCCACCAAACATAACTCCTAGCTAGTCCCTTCATCCTTACGATCCCGGGGTGCCCATCATGTAACATGCACAAAACCTTTTCCCTTAAGCATAAGGGAACAACAACACGATCACCCCACAATAGACACCCCCCCCCTTGAATAGACAATTCATTCCTCTTGGATGCAAATGATTTAAATTCCCTGCCTTCAGTCTTCCCCGGCCACCCCCTCATGATCCAACTCATGACAGTCTTTAGAACAGAGTCCCGAGCTGAAGCTCTCGCCACTTTGGCAGAAGTGAGAGGTCCTGAGTCCAAAGCATCAATGAGTAGGATTGGTGCCCCCGGGGTTGGGTCTTCTAGAATGTCCAGTAGCGGGCATCGGCTGAGGGCATCAGCATGCCCCAAACTCAGTCCTGGTTGGTGGACAAGGTGGTAGGAATAGGTGGCTAGAAAGATGGTCCAGCGAATCATTCATGAAGACAAGGCAGCGGGGGTGGGCCGATCCCCAGCCAGGAGGCCCAAAAGCGGCCGGTGATCCGTAACAAGTTCAAAATTCCGCCCAAACAAGTACTCGTAGAATTTCTTTACTCCTGAAACGGCTGCCAGGGCCTTTCTGTCCAGCTGGCTGTAGTTCTGCTCAGCGCTGGACAGGGTGCGGGAATAGTAAGCGATGGCCGCCTCTAGTCCATTTGGTAGTCTGTGGCTCAGGACAGCCCCTACTCCAAAAGGGGATGCGTCACAGACTAGTACAAGCGGAAGTGTCACATTGTACTGGATGAGGAAACTGTCCGCAGACAAAAGTTTTTTCACAGCGGCAAAAGCGGCAGCCTCAGTCTTTCCCCAAACCCAGGGTGCATTTTTAGCTAATAGTCGGTGTAGGGGTTCAGCTATCATTGCCTTATCTCTCAGGAAGATGGCATAGAAGTTAAGGAGACCCA
Organism: Stegonotus admiraltiensis; assembly: GCA_032468215.1. Taxonomy (NCBI): domain Eukaryota; kingdom Metazoa; phylum Chordata; class Lepidosauria; order Squamata; family Colubridae; genus Stegonotus; species Stegonotus admiraltiensis. The sequence goes on along the minus strand of JANHZT010037101.1, from coordinate 2,700 downwards.
GGAAGGCTTGTAGCTCCGACTTGTTTTTGGGGGTTGGCACATTTTTGATGGCCCTAACCTTGCTTTTGGTGGGGTGAATGCCAGTTCCATCCACCCAGTACCCCAGGAACTCAACAGAGGGTACTGCTATCATGCATTTGTTTCGCTTGACCCTGAGGCCAGCACTCCTGAATTTGTCTAACACTAGCCTTAGTTGGTCCCATAGCTGTTTCTCATCTGTGGCACTTATAAGGACATCGTCAAAATAGGGGACTATCCCTGGAAGTCCTTGTAGCAGACGCTCCATCATGCTTTGGAACAAGCTGGGGGCTATGCTGATTCCAAATTGTAGCCTACTGCATTTGAAGGCACCTCTGTGAGTTATGATAGTCTGTGCCTCCGTGGTAGCGCCATCTACCAGCAGTTGCTGGTACGCCTGTGCAAGATCGAGTTTTGCAAAGATCTTGCCAGGACCCAGCGAATGGAGTAAATGGTGCACGATTGGAACAGGATAAGCGCTCTGTTGGAGAGCCTTATTAATCGTGCATTTATAATCGGCGCAGATGCGCACAGACCCGTCAGGTTTGATGGGTGTCACTATTGGGGTCTCCCATTTGGCGTGGTCTACTGGGACTAACACCCCCTGTTTAATGAGTTTGTCCAGTTCAAAGTCAATCTTTGGCTTTACTGCGAAAGGCACTCATCTAGCCTTAAGTCAGATTGTGGCTACATTGGGGTACAGATTAAAAGAGATGGGGTCCCCACGTACTTGCCCAGCTGGTCATTGCACACGTCCTGGAACTCTTGCATCAGGTTGTCCCTCAGGGTGCTGCCACTCGTGCTGTGGACTCCTGTGAATCCCATTCCTAGGGCCTTAAACCAGTCCAGGCCCAGGAGGCTCGGTAGGTGCCTGCTGACCACAGTGAGGGGAAGCTTCTTCCGGTGCTCCCCATACTCAACCTTGAATGTGCCTACTCCTTCCACGGGGATGCGGTTTCCTTGGTAGTCCCAAAGCCATATCCACTGGGTCTGTAATTGACCCTTTTTCAAGCTGGGTATAGCCACTTTCAGGGTGGCCCAGGACATGATGGATAGAGATGACCTGGTGTCGATCTCCATTTCACATGGGCCCCCCTCTATTTCCACCACGGTGTGGACCTTCTTCTCGATGGTTGTGCTGGCTTGGCCTACCCTGGTGCTGCAGGTCTCATGATTCTTGAAACTCATGCCTTTTTTCGGGTCGCCATCTTTGTTGGTCCTCTTGTGCCACGCCAACTCTGACTGGCTGGATCCATTCCTTGGCTTGAGGCTGAATGGTAGGCTCACTCGGCAGACCCTTGCCAAATGTCCTTTTTTGTCACAACATCTGCAAATGGCATCCTTGAATTTACAGGTCTGTCATTGGTGGGACCCTCCACAGCTCACGGAGTTCTCTACATGCTCCTTCGGCTTGTGTCTGTGTCTCTCTGTTTGGAAGATGTCTTCATCAGACTCTTCCTCGCTGTCGGTCTGGGTTGCCTCGCGGTGTACTGGTGTCGACCTTGGTGTTGCTTGCAATGGTGCTGGTCGTTGCAGGGTCTCTGCAGCCTTGGTGGAGGATTTGTGTGCTCTTGCTTCATCAAGAGTGATGTGGGGTATTAGATTAGACCTGGCGAGCAGTCTTCTCTGTAGGTGAATATCTCTAACGCCGCAGATTAGCTGCTCTAGGAGCACATCATTGAGGTCTTGGTACTCACAGTGCGTCACTGCCTTGCACAGGGCAGCCATGTAAGCACTGATCAGCTCACCTTCTTGCTGCAGCCGTTGCCAGAACTTGTACCTCTGTACGAACTTGGATGGTACCGGGGCATAGTGAGCCTTAAGCGAGGCTTGCAAAGCCTGCCACAATACTGCTTGGACCGGGGTCGGTTCTGATAGCGACTCGGCCATGTCAAAAACCTCTGGTCCACAGTGGCTCAGGAACAGAGCTCTCTTCTGTTGTCGGAGAGACCCTGTATATCTCTGGCCTCCAGGAAGCACTCGAACCGAGCCATATACGACCCCCACTTCTCTCTGGCTGGGTCAAAAGGTGTTGGCAAAAGTAGACATCGTAGTTGTCTCACTTGGCACTGAGCTCGTCCGCCTGGCTGAATCCGTGGTTGTTAGCTCTTTTTCAGCTTGCTTCTTGTTCGTCTCAATCCCACCTTCATTGTCAATGTTAAGTTGGGCAATTGAGGAGGCAGAAGCAAGGTCATGAGTAACAACAGCTCTTTAATGCAGGGTGTGACTTCAGCAAATGTTACAGCAACACAGCTCCCCTTATATACCTTGCTGGCCAGGGAGCTGACCAATCGCAGTTGACCAATTACCTTTTAAACTTCCCGCCAAAACTATCTACATTACAAGTACAACCCAACAACCTGCCTGCCTGGCAGTGTCCTCTTTTATAGAGGGCTGCCAGATGACTTAGCCAATGAGATTCAAGTATTTTCCCGCCTATTTGGAGGAGGACCTGAGTGAAGCCTGCAGCTCACTTCCTTACTTCCTTATATGGTATATAACAATGAGCTCAAATCATCCTCAACAGAGAGATCAGTCCACTCTGGTAAGCCTCTGCCTTGCATCTCTGCTACAGATGAAAATCCACCTGCAACCACTTGATCTATTTTTATTTATTTATTTATTTATTATTAAATTTATATACCGCCCTTCTCCCGAAGGACTCAGGGCGGTGTACAGCCA
>JANHZT010037020.1:0-10190 GCA_032468215.1 Stegonotus admiraltiensis | reverse complement strand
ATGAAGGCTATTGCTTAACGCATTGTAAGCCACCCTGAGTCTCCGGAGAAGGGCGGCATATAAATAAAATTAAAAAATAATAATAATCCAATTTGTATATTTTCCATTGGGCATTAGGAGGCAAATGGAATAATTGCATCACTTGCATGATTAAGCCATGAAGCACATATCATTGTTTTGACACTCTAAGTTGTAATGGAACTTACAAGGTAGATCTGTGTTCGAGACTTCAGGATCATTTCCTTATCCATATAGTTGTATTTTCTATTGTATTTGTCTCACTTCAGTGTGATATATTGAATAAACACAATAAACTGAATTGATACATAGTGATAGCTGTAAACTGTGATTTGCAGATCACAGTGATTGGGTTCAGTATACTAAGCCAAAATCAAACAAATGAATTATGGCATATTGTATTGCATGAGGAAAACCTAATGAATGAATGGCCTTGAAATCTATGAGGACCCTGTTGAGATCAGATATATCCTTGCTTGTTAAAAATTAGCCATATGTCCTCATAACTTGTATTCTGAAATATATTTAATTAATGAACTGATTCATTAGTAACATTCACACATTCTTCTGTCGCTGTGTTGTTTTGGCTTAATGTGCTGAATCAACCCCACCCAAATGGTTTGTATGCCATAGATGTCCTTCTTCATAAGTATTTAAGTTAGATTATTGTTAGAGGTGAGTGGCATTTTCTCCTGATATAGGAATAAGTAAACACTTTAGAAATTGTAGCATTGGGAAGTTTTATTTACTTTGCTTTGTTTTGAAGGATTTTTTTATTCTTATGGTTTATGCTAGGTATATTTTTCTTATATTAAATATTCCTTCTTTCTTGCAATATCCAGTTTCCTCTGGAGATTTGTAGAAATGTAACCTTAATAGTGTACGTTGCCTACAGAATGCTATCTTTTGGTAGAAAGTTTATGTGTATTTTGTATTTATAATGGCAATATTTCAGAAAAGGAGCTACTTCCTTAACATTAAAAATATAAACGTTTTATGATTTTTTTAAAAAAATATGAATATAGCAAATATAGTTCAGTTTCTTATAAGATTGTTAAAGCTTTCTATCAAAGGATAGAGCGAGATAAAAATGCATTTTAGTGTTTCATATTCTGCCATAAAAGTTCTGTATATAGGACTAAGGATATTAGGAGAGTTGTGTGATTAATCTCAGATCAATATGTAAAACTAGATTGTTGAATAGAGCAACAAATTGAACCTGAAATTAATGGCCTATTATTGGAATGGGCTAATTGTGGATCAAGGATTATGGTTTCTGATAGGAGAGTTCCATCCATTTTTTGCATTGTAGGGATAGGATTACAAAATTAGAGAGACAGAAGAGGAAAGTTTGGATCCACTTTTAACTATGGACCTACTGATAATCCTGCCATTCAACCCCCATCTGAGAAAAGGTTTGCCCAATCATGGTATAAAGGAAGCATACTCATGTAAATTTTCCATAGCTGGTTGTGGCATCGTCCAGACATAGGTTGCTTCAGTCGGATCTGCTGCTGGCTGAGTCATAGTTTTTGACCACACCTCTTGCTCCTCCCTTTCAGGCTCAGTTTTGACTCAATCAGCCTGAGAGAAACATCTGCAGATCTGGCTCTCAGCCCAGGTCTGTTCGATTACACTTAATTGTTGTAAGTTTTTTAACCTTTTATTTTATTTTTATTTTATTTCTCTTTTTTAATTTCTAACTAATTTTTTCCAAGGGTACCAGTCTACTAGGCTATTTATTTTTGCAGCCTATTGGTCTACCCAGTCTTTGGAGTGACCTGGTCTACCAGGCTTCTCTTCGCTCCTGGTGGCTGCCATTTTGAAAACCCCATTCGGGCGATTCTCTTTTCCTTTTGGGTGAGGCTTTACAGCCCTATACTACTAACGAAGATGCAGGGGGCATAGAACACTGTACCACCAACATTTTAAAGTGAAAACCTGGTAATAGCTCCAGGATCACTAATTTTGGCCGCCGCCACTGCCCTCAGCTCCCAGCACCAACGATCAACTGTAGGGCGGCCCTTTGAAGCGCCGCGACATTATCTACAGCCTTTTTTTGCTGTTTGCCACCAATGAACTCAGAGGAGAGAATTACAGTTTCTGACCTAAATTCTCCTATATCACCAACAAAGTGTCTTCAGTTGGAGAGTTGCAGGATCATTCTTTGCACTCTCCACGTGGCAAATTTCCAGCCATCGGTGCTTGTTTTAATTCGTGGCTGTGAAGGTGCTTAATAGGGACTGTTTCTAGGGCTACCTGGACAGTCACCTCTGGAGCAGTGTTCATTCTGCTCACATGTGTACTGGCAGCCATTGAGCTTAAGCTCAATGCCAGAGACGCCACCATTTTTTCCTTTCACCCCACGTGGCGAAAGTGAAACTAACTCTTCTCCAGTCGACATCTTGGTTGCAGTGAGTATACTATCAAGATGGTGGATCATTCTTCCCAAGGGGAGGAAACTACCATGTCCACAGGAAAGAAAGCAACTTGCAGATGCAAGCACCTTTCTAAAGCTGAGGAAAAGGATTTGGAAAGGAGGCACAAAACTTTAGAGAAACAAATTAGCAAGGCTGTTGCAAATGTGCCCGGTAAAGAGGTTTCTCCTCCTCCATCTATTCCCCCCTCCCTGTTCCTGCAGTTAACCAGGCCTGGTCATCGGAAGGAGAGGGAGGGGTTCTTCTTCAGGAAGAACAAGGCACACTTCAAAATCCCTTTGCAAGCCAATTGATTACTTCTGCAACCCCTGAATCTGGTAGACATGTAGCAATAACAGCTTCTGCAAGGGAATCTCCCTTGCCAGAACAAACCCCAGAGGATCCATTTAAAAATCTACCAGAAGGATTGAAGATCCTAATTGATCAGGCCATTGCTTCCCACGTAGCAGCTGCCTTTCAGGGTCATCACTCTGGCTCAATAATTTCAGAGCATTCTTCTCAAATTAAAGGCTCCCCTGCAGTTAGCTTTACTGGCTCTCATTCTCCTGCAGCTTCTAGAGCAAGTGAAGCCTTTGCCTTTGAGGAAGAACGGCACTCCGATTTATCGGATGAGGGTGTGATTAAAGACACACCTGCTTTTACTGGTTTATTTCCCCCAAATAGATTCAAGTCCTTGTTGCATAAGGTACGAATCACTGCTGCATTGAAAGAGGATGTTTACCTCAAGGAAATGCAGGAAGCTCAACAGGGACAATCACAGGGCCTTTTTTCTGAGCCTCCTCCTGAACAGTGTTTTATTCCAACCCCACAACTGTTCATAGACGTGGTTAAAAAACAATGGTCTAGTCCTGCAATGTCTTCTGCACATGGTTCAGATTGAAAATACTATGCTGTAGCACCCAAGTTTGCTCAATTATTACAGGTTCCCCCAGTGGATAGCCCTGTAGCAGCCTTTTCCTCTTCCTCTTCCTCTTCCTCTTCCTCTTCCTCTTCCTCTTCCTATGTGACAGGGGATACATCTGAAGATCTACAACCAGAGGATAAGAAATTGGAATTCCTTTTAAAAAAGAGGAATTCATCATGGGCAATTCAATCAGCTTCTTCAGCCTCATTTTTTAATCGAACCACCATCATTTGGCTTCAACAATTACAAGCAAGGGTGCCCCCTAGTGAGGTTCGCCTCCATCAGGATATTAATAAAATCATAGCTGCCACTCAATTTTCAGCTGATGCTACTCTAAATTCGGCCAAGTTTGCATCTAGGGCCCTAGCTTCCACAGTGTCAGCCTGCAGGCTGCTCTGGCTTCACGAGTGGCCAGCAGATCTTAGGGCCAAATGGCGTTTGGCTGCAGCTCCTTATTCAGCAGAGAAGCTGTTTGAGGAGTTGCTTGATCCTCTTCTTATTGAGAAACGTGACATGCAAAAGGTTCTGCCTTCGACGTCTAAAGGTTCTGACAGAAGGTCCTCTCCCTATTACAGGAGAGCATCCTTTTGTTCCTATTCCCAAGGAAGCCCCTCCCATCAGGGTTACCTTCAGGGATCAAACTGGTCCTCAGACCGTCAATCCTTTCGAGACAGGAACAAGCAATTTCCACAGTCTAAGCGGTCCATTCGCGGCTCTGGCTACTGCCAGTCCTGTGGCCATAAATGAGTCATTGCCAAACCCTCCCATTGGAGGTCGCCTGGCCCTCTTTGCGGACAGGTGGGAAAGCTCAACCCCAGATCTCTGGGTCCTCTCAGTAGTAAAATTCGGCCTCCCCTTAGAATTCCTCTCCAAACCTCCGAACCATTTCATTAAATGCCCACCTTCCAACAGCAAGTCTAGATTGACCAAGCTGTTCAACACCTCCTGCAAATACACGCCATAGAGGAGGTTCCCCACAGTCAGTGGAAACAGGGCTATTTTATCGCAGGTTCAAAATGTGTTCTCTAACCTCTATTCTTCAGGGGATTCGTCCCAATGATTTTCTAGTTTCTATAGATCTCATAGAGGCTTACCTTCACATTCCTATTCTGCCAAAGCATTGAAAGTACCTACGTTTCAGTTATGCAGGAAAATATTTGCACTACCGAGCTCTTCCCTTCGGGCTGGCCTCAACCCCAAGGGTCTTCACAAAGGTCCTGGCGGTCATAGCAGCCCATCTAAGACTGAAACCGGTAAGGCTCCAGGCTTATCTGGACGATATTCTAATTCAGGTTCATTCTTACAACCAAGCCTTATTCGATCTGAACCTCACAATTTGAACCTTGAACGACCACAGGTTCCTGGTCAATTACAAGAAAAGTCAGTTAGTGCCGGTCAACAGAATTGTCCATCTTGGCACCATCATCGATGCAAGTCAGGGAACAGTCTACCTAACCTTGGACCTGTGGTCCGACATATGGGACCTGGTGACACAAATTCACAGAAACCCATCAGTTCCCTTGGCTACCTTGTCCAAACTCCTAGGCAAGATGGTCTCCTGTGTTCAGATTGTTCCCTGGGTGCACCTTCATGCCTGACACATGCAGTGGTTCCTGTTTCCTTTCCAGCGAAAGCGTCAGGCTCACACCATGTCCACAGTCAGGGTTCCCCTCTCAGTCAGGCAATCGCTACATTGGTGGACATCGCCTTCTCTAGACAAGGGATGTCTCTTTATGGATCAAGACAGACTTGTCCTCAGTACAGATGCCAGCCTGTCCAGCTGGGGAGCCCATCTCAACTCGCATGTAGCTCAAGGATGCTGGTCAGCAACAGATCTAACCAACCCTATCAATTGGCTAGAGTTGAAGGCCATTCGCCTAGCCCTCAGACATTTTCAATGGTTTGTTCAAAACCACCATTGGTATTGGCAGACAACATTGCTGCAAAGGCACACATCAATCGTCAAGCGGGGACTCGCTCAAGACGACTCATGGAGGAATCCTTTCGACTTGGCAAGTGGGCCGAGCAATATCTCCTCTCCATTCGAGCGGATCACATAGCGGGGATGGCGAACACCAAAGCAGATTTCCTCAGCAGGACCCAGGTGGACAACGCCGAGTGGCAGATCCATCCAGATATATTCCAAATGATATGCAACAGGTTCGGGATTCTGACCATAGACCTCTTCACAACGAACCTGAGCACTCAGCTTCCTCGATTCTTCTCAAGGTTCCTGACACCGGGGGCAGAGGGGGTCAACACTCTCCGACTCAAATGGCCACATGGTCTTCACTATGCCTTTCCGCCATTACCTCTAATCCAGGCCCTGCTTTGGAAGGTCATCACCGACAGGGAGGAAATTATCCTCATGGCTCCACACTGGCCACATCACCCGTGGTTTGTGGACCTGGTCAGTCTCTCCATATCACAACCTTGGAAGTTTCCATCAGACCAGATCATTCTGCGCCAGGGGGTCCTGATTCATCCGGAACCTCAGTGGCTCCAGCTGACTGCCTAGCACTTGAAAGGGTCCTCCTAAGACGGGACAAGTATTCAGAGAGGGTGATCCACACCATACAAGCCTGTAGACGTAGGTCCACAGTTAGGCTCTACAATATCACCTGGCTAGCCTTTTATAGATGGTGTAAGTCCCGCCAGGTCAATCCACTTTCAGCCTCCAGATTCTAGAATTCCTGCAGGATGGCTTGGACCGTGGTCTGGCCCATAGCACCCTTTGGAGGCATGTGGCAGCACTATCTACGGCCTTGTCCGGTACCACTGGGGAGCCACTTACTCATCACCCAGTTATAAAAAAGTTCCTAAGAGGAGCCAGGCTTCTACGGCCCTCCTCAATTCATAGATACCCCACTTGGGATTTGCCCAAAGTCCTTAAGGCATTAACTGAGATTCCCTTTGAACACCTTCGCACCATCCACCTTCGTTTCCTTTCTCTTAAAGTAGCCTTTCTAGTGGCCATAATGTCAGCTCGCCGCATAGCTGAGCTGGCAGCCCTTTCTGTTAGAGAAGATCTCTGTGTCTTCAGACCTGACACTTTGTCTTGCATCTGGACCCCTCCTTTATCCCTAAAGTAAATTCCCTCTTTCACAGGGCTCAGGAGGTTATTCTCCCTAACTTTTGTCCACGGCCTTCTCATGACTAGGAGCGGAGGTGGCACACCTTAGATGTGCGGAGGGCTCTAAAAATTCACATTAAAAGAACTGCCCCTTTCAGAAAATCTGAGGCCTTATTTGTTTCATTTTTACCAAGTTCCCTAGGGTATAAGGTTTCCTCTGCGACAATTGGTCACTGGATCAGAGCTTGCATCGCCTCAGGATATCAGGCCCAGGCGATTCCTGTTCCCAGTCGCATTACTGCTCACTCCACACGGAGTTCCGCTACCTCAGTAGCCTGGGCAACTCAGGCTTCTCTTGAGGAGGTCTGCAGGGTGGCCACCTGGTCCACTCCCTCGCCATTTATTCGCCATTATAAGTTAGATGTTTTTGCTTCCGCTGAAGCCTCATTTGGCAGGAGGGTATTACAACAGGTGCACCAAGCTGGGGTCTCTCCAGGCCCTTCAGCATCCCACCCTTAGGACTGCCAAAACGTTGGTATGTCCCATGTCTGGACGATACCACAACCAACTATGGAAAATGGGCATTGGTCTTACCTTGAATGCTGATTTTCGTAGGAGTTGTGGCATCGTCCAGCCCCTCCCTCTGTCTCAGGGCCTGTACTTGGTTTTTGTTTTTGCTAATGTTCAAGAAGTTATTTTCCAGTTGTCCTGTTGGACCAGTTTCTATCTCTGACAGTGTTGGTTCCTGCTGGAGATCGTTCTTGTGGCCCTCCTTCACCAAAACTGAGCCTGAAAGGGAGGAGCAAGGGGCATGGTCAAAAAACTATGACTCAGCCAGCAGCAGATCCGACTGAAGCAACCCATGTCTGGACGATGCCACAACTCCTACGAAAATCAGAATTCAGGGTAAGACCAATGCCCATTTTCTTCGAGACTAGTTCAAATCCTGCTGAGCATATCTGTGTAGGGGTCTTTTGGCAGTAATGTGCAAGTAGTTTTTTATTGCTGTCTCCTGTGCGCTGCTTAGAGAGTCCAAAGCAATGGGTGATAACCTTGTCTGATTGGCCATTTTTATTAAGATGTTGAAGTATACTATTTAGAATAAGACTTAAGGAAATGTATGGTATAAAATGTTTTGGTTTATTATTTTGATAGCAAATGCATGATTGTAATATTAGGAATTATGTTAAATGAGATTTCAAATTTAAGGGGTTTAATATAGAGATGAAGGGAAAAATGGAATTTGGTTAAGATTAGAGTTAGGATGAATGGGCAATATTGATTCAAAAAAAAAGAAGAGAAAAGAAGGAAAAATAGAATAAAAATGGCAAAAGGGAATACATAAATTGTGTTGAAATAACTAAAATTGTTTAAATTTATGAACTGGTCAATACTCTGTTCAGAAAAAATACATTGTATGTGTGTCTGTCTGTGTGTCAAAAAAATTTAAAAAACTTTTTTTAAAAAAAGAACCCTTGTCTGATTGGCCAGAGACTGAGTTGTAATTTGTTTAAACACGCCTTATCCTTCCTGCTTAGATCCAGTTTGTTAACTCAGCCGGCCTAGAGAGACTTATTCTGATTATCTTCCATTGCTTGGACTTTCTTTACTACAACACACAGGAGAAAATTATTTCAAAAAGCTTCGTTTTTGCTGGGAAGCTGTTTCTGGCACCGTGCCCAGCCAAGCACTGATCAGCTGAGCCGCGGGGCTCCACGGCAGAGTTTTTTCTTGCAGAGAGGCCTGTACGGCACTTGGATTCTCCAGTTTCTTCCTCGATTGTTCCGGAACTGGTATTGTGAGTTTTGGTGGCGGATTGGCGTGGGGAGAGCCATGGTGTCGGTTCTGTGCCTCTGTTTAACTGAGCAAGAATCCGTGGTGTTGGATTCCAGTTCCCTGGGGCAGGCTGCATTACCATTTGCACTTAAAGCCTTGGCGTAGGCTCAGTGCCATTTTGGGTTTTCCTCCCCAATGCAGCCTTTATTCTACTTGCTTTCAAGCCATGTTGTCAGCTTGGCAAGCTTAAAACTCCTAACTGCCCTCCATACTGGGGTTTGTGTACACCAGGGAGGTGATTGCAAAGAAATTGGCAATAATTCGAATCTTGCAAAGAGAAACTTTATTTGGCTGATTCACTGTTGCCTCCTGGTTTTCAAAATGGCGTCTCGCCATAAATCTCCTTCTCATGCCTCTGCCTCTTCCACCATTAGGCATCAAGCCTTGGAGGCTCCTGCTTCAAAAAGGGATAATCTAGATCCAAAGTACCAGTTACTAGATCCCAGTCCTCTGTTCAAGCCTCTACTTCATTAGCATCTGAGAAAGATGCCATGAGGCGACATCATGCCTTAGATAGGCAGTGTGATATGGCCAAGAAAAGAGCAGAAACTAGCATGCAACATTCTACTTCTGCTTCCTGCAGGGAAACTACTGAGGCATTAAGCAAGGAACCTCTGACTCTGGAATCCCAATCAGGTCAGTTCGGTTGGTCTCCCTCTGCTTCTCCTAGCACACTGCCATTGCAGGCAGCAGATATGGAGGCTTCACGGGACATAGCCATTACTGAGCCTGGTTCCTCTCAGCAGCACAGGAACTTCTGTGCCTCTGCCACTTTTACACCCACCGTGGCTGGGCTCTGCCCGGAGGAAGGCCAGGGCACTGCACTATCATAAGACTTGTGCGACATGATTGCCCAAACTATTACCAGGGGCATTTGTGCTTCTCTTCTGCAACGGGGTTTTTCAGCACCTCTGCCAGCAACAGACCCGAATTCAAGGCCCACTCCTTCAGTGGGCCAGGTGGATAGGGAGTACATTCTAGACTCTCGTTCTCCTTCACCTTCACATCACAAGAAAGTGACATGTCTTTTCATGGCAACAAAGAGGAGGTGCTGGATTACAATTTTTCTGAGGATGAAAGGGTCATTCCTGATAAGCCTCCTGTTACAAATCTGTTTTGTCATGACCTATTTAAAACACTATTGTACAAGGCTAAGACTACAGCCAATATTGGGGCACTTATTGGGCAACCTGGGGGATCCTCGGACCCTTAAGATCCCATGGCTCTTGTTTTTACTGAAGTTGTGGCTGAGCAAGAGGCAGTTCCATCCCCTAAGCTCTTTGTCGATGTCATACAATGGCAGTGGAATCGGCCAGGATCCATTTCTGCCCCTAGTAGCATGGATCATAAAATGTACACGGTGGAACAAGAACTTTAGGATCTCCTCAAACTTCCAACCGTTGATGTTCCGATGGCCAACCCAATTCAGCTGAGGGCCTGAAACTGGAAGATTGAAGGGCGGAGCTTGCTGCTCATAAGACCCACCAAGCAGCTGCCTGGGCCATTCGTTCTGCCGCAGCGGTGTCCTCCTTTTCTCATACTTCTTTAATTTGGCTACGTCAAATGCAATCCCGGGCATCACCCAAGGACACCCATTTGCATCAGGACTTGAATAAATCAATCGCTGCCACTGAATATTCAGCAGATGCTACCCTCACCTCTGCTAAGTTGCCAGAGTGGACTTTGGACTTCTGACCTGTGATCCTGATATGCCCCGTTACCATGGACATCCCCACCTCTATGCTTGAGGATGACTTTGCGAACATATACGACCGCAGACTTGGTCTCCCTGAGGAATTCCCCCCATTCCTGGGTGTGGCCAGTGGGCCTTGCAAAGATCTACCTTAAGGACAGGTCCTGGGACCCCGAGAGGCGGCACAAGGGTTTTAAGGGTTATAGGGGTTATAGGAAGGGAGCGTTA
>JANHZT010036852.1:0-10198 GCA_032468215.1 Stegonotus admiraltiensis | reverse complement strand
TATTGCTGATACCTCACCCCAAAACCACGAATGATCTCACCCAGTGGCTTCATATAGATGTTAAAGAGCAGGGGGGAGAGAATTGATCCCTGAGGTACCTCACAAGTGAGGGGCCTTGGGGAGAATCAATGTCCCCCTGCCCAGACAAATTGCGTACGACCTGAGAGGTAGGGGGAGAACCACTGTAGCACAGTGCCCCCCACCCCCAGCCCCCCAAGCCATCACAATAGGATACCATGGTTGATGGTATCAAAAGCCGCTGAGACGTCAAGTAGGACCAGGATAGAGGAATAGCCTCTATCTCTGGTCCACCAGAGATCATTCACCAAGGTGACCCATGCTGTTTCCGTGCTGTGTCCATGCCTGAAACCTGATTGGTACAGGTCTAGATAGTCCATTTCCTCCAGGAATTGTGGAAGTTGGTGAGCCACCACAGACTCAACAACCTTCACTATGAAGCGAAGGTTGGAGACAGGATGGAAGTTGTTCAAAATGGCCGGATCCAGGGCCGGCTTCGGTTGAACCATTGCCTCCTTAAGGATGGACGGGAAGACCCTATCCCTCAAAGAAGCATTGACAATGGCCTGGATCCAGTCACCGGTCACCTCCCTGGTTGCCGCAACAAGCCAGGAGGGACACGGGTCCAACAAACATGTGGAAGCTCCCAATCTGCCCACAATCCTGTCCACTTCCTCTGAGGACACAGGGTCAAAGTCAACCCAGATATTACCTTCAAGACTCGCTCCTGTCTCCTCGCCTGGTCCTGCCCAGTCGGAGTCTAGACCTAGTTCTAGGTTATCTCTTTACTTCTTGCCATGCCCTCAGGTGCTTTGGAGAATATGTTGACCCCCTCTTTTCTGTGACAGCCCCTTAAATATTGGAAGACTATTTTTTGAGACTTGAACTGCTTTTAGCTGCAATATAACTATTTTAGGTGCAGCCTTTACCAGTTTCCCATCTCAAAATGTTATAAAACCATGCCCTACATTTTCAGGAATCATGATAAGAGAAGGCTCTAAGGAGATAAAAAAAAAGAAGGCTCAGCACAGCCAGCTCTTCCTTCCTGAAAATCAACAGCAAATGTTGTTTCCTTTCCATAGCCAAAGAGGAGACTAGCAGCCATATTTCTCAGTTTTTCTATATAATATTTATAAGATCCAAATTTTTATAGATAATTCTCAGTTATTTGGACACTTGGAGGGAGTGAAGTCTCCAAAGTTAAAAGAAAAAAAATTACACATGAATTCCCCTTTTATGGCTAGATATCATATTAGCCAATTGTATTCATCCTTTCTGCACATAAAGAGCCAGGTTGTTAAAGTGGTGAGGCTAGAAACCAAAAGATTGTGATTTCTAATCAGAGGTGGGTTTCAGCAGGTTCTGACCAATTCTGGAGAACCGGTAAACCGGTAGCAGAAATTTTGAGTAGTTCGGAGAACCGGTAAATGCCACCTTTGACTGGCCCCACCCCCATCTATTATCTGCCTCCCAGCTGATTGGGAGGGAATGGGGATTTTGCAGTATCCTTCCCCTGCCACGCCCACCAAGCCACGCCAACAGAACCAGTAATAAAAATTTTTGAAACCCACCACTAATTCTAATCCTTCTTTAAGCATGAAAGACATTAGATGACTTTGGGCCAGTCAATCTCTCTCTCAGTCCAACCCACCTCACAGGATTGTTGTTGTTGTGGGAGAAAAAAAGAGAAGGAACATATTAGGTATGTTCACTGCCTTGAGCTATTTATAACAATAATAAAAATGGGATAAAAATAAAGACATAAAAATTAGTAAAATAAAATATAAAATAATTACTCTTCAGGAAAGGGAAGATTCACCTCAGGCAGCAGCTTCCTTTGAGTCCTGCCTTTTGTAAGCAATCGTGTTGTTCTTAACCGCCAAAGTATACTATCCTACTGCCAATGTCATGATGTTGAAAGAAGAGTCAAGTATCACTTGAATCAGGTTCTGTAAATAAAATTGTGAGGTAGCAATGTTTATTTATTTGGTAAATTGATAGAGGCATCCATCTCACATACATAACTGAGCAACGTACAATTTTTTTAAAAAAAAACATAAAACAATACAGCAAAATAACCTTCCCAAACCCCACAACATTTTTTTCAAATTAAGAACAATAAAAATCATGACAATATTATAAACTACTATACTACTATACTACTAAGCATCAAAATGTTTTAGACCGGTGCCAGCCAAAATGCTTTTAAATGCGGGATCAACTTAGAAAGAGCTTCATATTAATGGCTGTTTTTTTCCCCTTGTCTTTTCTCATATAGCTTGCGAAAACTTGTATAAATGGAGTAAAGTAAAGGTAGTTTGGTTTAATAGTTAAAGCACCAGGCTAGAATCCAGGAGACTGTGAGTTCTAGTCCTGCCTTAGGCATGAAAGTCAGCTGGGTGGCTTTGGGCCAGTTACTTTCTTCTCAGCCCAACTCACCTTACACAGTTGTGGGGAAAATAAGAGGAGGAATATGTGTTGGATATGTTCGCCTCTTGGATTCTTTGTAAAAATAATAAGTGTGAGATAAAGATAAATAAATAAAATAAATATGAAGTGCAGAAGAAAAACCATGGAATGAGGATACTAGCTAAAATGAAGGCATCAAAGATCAAAGCATTGGCTTTAATTGTGGCTGGACGTTGCGTGGAGATTTCCTAACAAGGGCAACAGAGGGTTATTCTTAATATCACAATATTTTAGTTAGAATATTATGTTTGAAAGGAAGAATGTGTGACTCACGTTCTGTTGACAGGTTCAAGGACAGAAGTGTTTTCTTTAAATACCTCAAAACTTGGGAACAAAAATTAAGTAGGTACAAAATTACCTGAAAAACTGATAAAACTCAAATGCTTTAGTTTTTGGAATATTTACATACTTCAGGAATAGATAGATAGATAGATAAATAGATAGATAGATATAGATATAGATATAGATATAGATATAGATATAGATAGATATGTATATATGAATAATATACACACATATATACACATGCATACCCAACAAGCCATAAATTTCTGAAACACAAATAATAATAAATAATAACACAATTATATATTTCATCACTTTTCCCCTCCTCCCTAAAAAGTGATATCATCTGTAATGCACAGGGTATTGTTTGGAAGGCAATATGTATCAATTAGGATTTAACATTCACTTAAAGAAGATTTACGCAATGTGAAGGGGAAGCATAGTGGTCAGAGTACCACCCTTTAACTGGGAGAGCAGGGTTGAACCCCCTAATGCTTCACCTGCCTACCTCCAATATGGAACTGACATGAACTAAGAGAGTCATGCTAACTGAGGTCATCACCTGGATTTATAAGGTCAGCACCAGATGTTGAGAACCAGGTTAAACTAAGCTACTAGAACAGACCATACGTGGACAAGTCAAGAGAACCTGGAATTGGTAGAATGCTATTACAACAGTAGACCTAATGAGAGGGGATATATGAAATGTATGAGGGAACTATGGATGGACAGAACACCTAAACCATACTAACTGAAAAACAGTTGATTATCCAACGTTTCAACATTGTGAAGAGGAAGCTGCTCTCATAGCTTGAGATAGGCCAATTCTATATCATGTCCCAGTTTCATGAAGACTCATGCATCCAGAACAATTGGAGATGTAGCCAACACTTGAAGCTGGAAGATCATTGTCATCCCCTCAATTACGGAGGACAGCAGCTAATATGGCATATACTGTAGGATAATGGATAAACTATCTAGAATCAACCTCAAGACTGATTACTAAGGCTCTATGAAGAAGTACTGCCAGACAGTATGCTAGTAGATGCCAATAAAGCTCTCAGGACTAACCAAAGGAGTGGTATACTTTACAGTCACTGTAATCCTGGAGGTGCTTGAATTTCTTTCAAATTGGGGGAAGGGAAGGAAATCTTGGACAGAACAAGCAGTTTTGTCTCTTTGTCACGAGAGCAAGAAGGCATATTATGCAATGAATGCATTTACCCATTGAGTGCAATGCATACTGACAAGTTTCATTTCTCTGCAGTAATACATTATCCAACTAAGAATGAAAACAATAACTTTGAATTAGGAGTAGGGTATTTTATACATTGGCAGGCAGATTTGAGGTAGGAAAATTGAATGTAACATAATTTTGGATTAAGTGTCTCTGCAGTTATTCTTCCTAACCTTTCAGAGGTGTGTGTATGTGTGTGTGTGTGAATATACATACTTTCAATTTAGTGTGAGAAATTGTATATCTATAGATATATAGATATAGATATAGATATCATGCTAAACTGAAAGTATATTTATATGAATATAAATATATATATGGTGAGCTGGCCAAATGAGGACAAGGAGACCGAAGGAAGACTATATACTGTGTATATTCCAAACCGACCACAAAATGAATTAGCACAACTGTTCTCCTTGGCTTTTTATTTATATCTCCTCCTTGTCATACAACACTCTCATTATACCTTGTTAGATCATAAGAAAGACGGCGGCTTAGAAATGCCAGTGAAATGGAGAAGTGAGGCTTGTCGGTAATCCAACTCCTTGGAAGACTCATGAAGTACATACTGATCAAGCTGGGTTCAAGGTAACTGGAAGGAGCTCAGTAAAAGCTTATTTATAGATGAATGATGCTTAGCGTCTCAACTCTTTCTAGTGCCCATATCTGACTTTGTCTGAAGGAGATTCATAATTGCTTGAGGGTGAAACTTTCACACACAGATACCAACATGCATACAAACGCCATATTAATTACCACAGAGAGAGCATTAAAGAGAAGCTGAGGCTAGCTTTTAGAAAAGATTGTCAAATGTATTTTTATTTGTGGGCTGTGACTGAGGTAAAAGAATCTTCCTTAGTTGAAGCAGCTGATGGGTATGGACTACAAGCCCTGAAACTTCTGAAACGGAGCACTCTCCGTTAAATTTAATTGCTACCATTAAAACAACCTGAAGGGGCCCTTTTCTGGCACATATTATGTCATTAAACATGAATGCACAGCGGGAAGAAATAATTGCATGACATGTTACATGTTGCCCCTTTCTGGCTCTGCGTCTGGCATGAATGGAGAAACCACCTCATACAACTATCCTTCCTCCTATGAGTTCAATCTGTTCAGCCATTTTGCAGGCAATCTGAGGTGGTTTCTTAGCTTCTTTTGTTTATCTTTGGCATCCCATTTTCCAGGATTTCTGTGTTCATAAGCTATGATGCTACTTTGTCCAGTCTACCTGGCTGGAGTTGATGAGAAAGTGTCAGTCTGGTAGATTTTTCAGAGCAATATTTCTTCCCATTTCCAATATGCTATACCAGTAGCAACAAGAGATTCTCTGTGGAATCCCTTCCAGTAAGTTGACTGTATTATGCTTATTCCCAGCAATAAAAAGCAAAGGATGGAAACAGGGGAGGGTTTCAAAACCCATCGCTACCGGTTTGCTTGTGGGTGTGCATGCACCCACATGAGCGCATCCGGGTGAGTGGGCAGAGCCTCCCGCTGCCACCACTACCAGTTCACCCAATCTTGGGTGAACTGGTAGCAACCCACCACTGGATGGAAAGTAATCAAGGAAAGATCCATCATACAACTAAGGAGAAATTTCCTGGCAATTAGAATGATGAATCAGTTGGAATGGCTTGTCTCCAGAAGTTGTGAGTGCTCCATCACTGGAGGTTTTTAAGAAGAAATTGGACAACCATCTGTCTATAATGGTATAGGGTGTCCTGCTTGAGCGGGTGTTGGACTAAAAGACCTCCAAGGTGTCTTCCAACTCCGTTATTCTGTTATTGTTCTGCCAACCATACCAGGGTGTTATAATCTGATTAAATACAGTATTTCTGAAAGCTGTAGCAAAGATCACCTAAGAAACGAAAGGTAGATGGTCAGTGGCTTATGTGACAAATAATGAAAGCCAGTGCTGAGGTTGAATGGGCCAAACTATAGATTTCCTAACCTAATTATACAACTTCCAGAAAGCATGGTTTTTTTCCCCTCCTTATCCCTTAATTTGAGAAAGCAAGCCCAATGGTATCTACAACTAGCCACAATGGAGAAAAATTAACATGCGTAAACAGGTAGTTCTTGACTTGCAACCATTCATTTAGTGACCTTTCAAAGTTACAACAAAACTGAAAAAGTGACTTATGACCATGTTCCGCACTTATGACTGTTGCAGCATCCCCATGATCACTTGATCAAAATTCAGATGCTTGGCCACTGGCTCATATTTATGAAGGCTGCAGTGTTCTAGGGTCATATGATCCCCTTTTGCGACCTTCTGACAAGTAAAGTCAATGGGGAAGCCAGATTCATTTAACAACTGTCTTACTAACTGAACACCTGCAGTGATTCAGTTAACAACTGTGGCAAGAATAGTCATAAAATAGGGCAAAACTCATTTAACAACAGTCTCTCTTGGCAGTGGAAATTTGGGGCTTAATTCTGGTCATAAATTGAGGACTACCTGTAGAGTACATCATGGCACAAAATCTGTCCTTAGGAATTTGCCTCCCAAAAGCAAATACACAAATTATGAAATTTGCATTGTAACAGATATTTCATTACTTGCCTTCCCTTGAGGATGCCATACCTCTGCCTATCCATCCTCCTCCTCCACTCCTCTCTCCCTCTCTCCCTCCCTCTCTAATTCTCATTCCTGCACATGTCACAGAAATAAAAGTGATAGGCATTTGAATGTCTTTGAATAAGCTGACTTTGTATAAATATACAGAAGTATGAAGGCTATTGCTTAATGCATTGTAAGCCGCCCTGAGTCTCTGGAGAAGGGAGGCATATAAATCAAAGCAAAAAATAAATAAATGTACAGTTGCAGATACCATCTTGATTTTTTTGGGTTACTCTGCTTTAGACTTTGAAAATAGGTAGCATACAAGTAACGGGGGAAATTAATAACAATAAAAAGTACTGATAAGTTCCAACTGCACAATTCAGTTGGAGTCCTTTGAATTTTCCGGGACAAGGCCAAATTATCATATGTTGCACGAAATATTGTGGAAAGGGATTGAACCAAATGGGTTTCTTAAAATGAAGCAAGACCTCTGTAGGCTTTTCCTACAATGCAAAATATAATAACATTAAATGCATTTCTTCCCCAGCTGGTGTGAACATTAAATTATTCTCTTGAGTAAACACAACATTGGGGGCAAGTCATCAATAATAATTCTTCTTCAAATAATTCTTAGAATTCAATAATTCTTCAAATTATTCTACCTTCTCATAATAGGCACTGCAAATTGAAAGAAAAAGTTTAAAATAATGAAAAACAAAATGATGTGCTGCCATCTTGTGGTAAAATGACAATTTATTTTGGTCTACCTTCTGCATGTTGGGCTTTAAAGAAGCAGGAGAGGAAAAGTATTAATGCCTTTAAGCTTTGATGTTTCAGAAAACTCCTGAGAATGTTGTGAACAGTCAAGAATACAAACTAATGGATCATCGAACAAAGCAACCCAGAGTTCTCCCGCAAAGCACGAATGACCAAGTTCACATTATCTTGCTTTAGACAGGTAATTTCAGTTTCAGCTTCAACCAGAACAATACACGAGCAAATAATAGATACAAACTCAAGCTAAACCGCTCCAAACTTGATTGCAGAAAATATGACTTCAGTAACAGAGTGGTCAATGCCTGGAATGCACTACCTGACTCTGTAGTTTCTTCCCCAAACCCCCAAAACTTTAACCTTAAGGTTAACTGTTGACCTCACCCCATTCCTAAGAGGTCTCTTAGGGGCATGCATAAGTGCACCAGCATGCCTACCATCCCTGTCATAATATTCCTTTTTACTTACCCTTTTCATGTATTCAAATTATGTTTATACTTTTACCTGTTATCTATTCTTGACAAATAAACTTATGATTATGATTAATTTGGGAGGAGTGGCATGGTGATCTAGCAGTGAAGACACTCTCTTCACACTCAGGAAGTTAAGAGTTCAATCCTAGGCAGCCACAGATGTTTCTCTCACAGGGTACAAAGAGAAAATATCTACTGTGAACTCCATATAGGCATCAGGAAGGGCATCCAGCCAGTAAACGTTCAGCTCCATTCAGTCGCCCTGACTCCGCCCCAATGAAAGGGATTACAGGTTCATTAAAACAACAAAGAATTGGGAAAGGTGGAAGGAAGGAGAAGATAAAGATGACCAGCAGCAAAGGGAGTACACTCAGTTACAGTAGCAACAAGTACGCCAATGGAAAAGTTGTAAGAACATGTTAGGGATAGATTATCATGGACAAAATCTATGTGATCACTACCAGTTGAAAATGATTTGATGGCACATAATCAATCAATTAATCAACCTTTTGTATGATAGAATTCTAACAAAAAAAGTCATCATAGTTTTCTCTTACTGCATTTGATAATAAGTAACCACCAATTAAAATATAGCTAAAAGGAGAGAGAGAAAAAAGGAAGCATCCAACAGTTCCTACATCAACTAAGTAAAATCACATGAGTGCATAACTGTCTCTGTAAAGTGACTCATATTACAAGTATCTCCACAAACATTTGCTCTCTGACTTGGATGAAGAGTGAACGAGAAATGCTAGCATCAATGAGAAAAAGGCTCAGAAATAAAACTCAATGGCCCAGATATTATTCAGAATTTGGGCCACCTCTGTTTTTTTACAGTTGGTGTGACACAATGTCTTAAGAGCAAGTTGTGGAGCCGTTAGTCTTAAACCTCAAAGAAAGAGAATTTTCTCATTGTTTGTGGGGAGGCAAATCAGTAGTGGGTTTCAATTTTGTTTGCTACCAGTTTGCTTGTGGGCATGCGCATGCTTGCACACACGCACAATACTTCTGCGCATGCGCAGAGACGTTCGGGCGGGTGGGCAGAGCCTCCCGCCACCTCCGCTACTGGTTCGCCCAATCTGGGGCAAACTGGTAGCAACCCACTACTGATGCAAATGATAGCAATAGGAACAAACAAGGCCTGCTGAGGCTCTTTTCTTTTTCCATTCTTTTTGACTAGTAGCACCAAGGCAAGGTACTGGATGTACAAATAAACACACACACAAGCATACACACTTTATTTATTTATTTATTTATTTATTTATTTATTTATTTCCTTACGTTTGTTTGTTTGTTTGTTTGGAAATTTATATTGCTGCCTATTCGCACATGGCAACTCAAGATAGCTTACAGGGGTGTAAAAACATAATATATAAAAATATAAAACTAATAAAAGAAAATAATGAAATAATAAATTAATGAAATAATATAATAACCCCCCACCCCTCACCCTGGCAACAACACATCATACCAGCCATTTAATGGGCTCCATCTCGCTCTGGGTTCCCCAGGCCTGCTGGTAGAACCAGGTCTTTAGCGCCTTCTGGAAGAGTATTAGAGTGGGGGCCATTCTAATCTCTGTGGGAATGATGTTCAGAGAGAGGAAGCCACTATGTGTATCTCCCTAGAGGATGGGACCCACATTCCTTGGCTCCTCGCTCTGGTGGGTTGGGTAGATGTGACTGGCAAGAGACAGTCCCTCAGATAACCTGGTCTCAAGCCATGAAGGGCTTTAAAGGTGACAACCAGCACTTTGAATATAGATAGCTGTAGATATATAGATAGAGACAATATACACAGAGAATCTTTTTCATTTAAAATGAATGGACACTTTGCAAACCAAATGTGTTTAGTAGTATGTCAGCAGAAGCTGTTTTCATTTTATTCCAATTCTTCTTCTTTACTTCTAACAATGGCTTTCTGTACCTCTCCCAAAGTTCAGTAACAACGCAATGTTGAACTTTTATTTGGTCTGACTAAATGCTTTATCATTAGACTTGGTAATGGGTTAGATATCAAAATATCCTATTTGACCACTGTAATTATCTCTGGGACAGCAGAATTCAAAGTAGTCCATGCCTTTTTATGCTGCCTGTTTTGCTATTGCTGAAAGAACTGGTCACCATGCAGATGACACAAAAATTTTATGGTAAGGCTAATGCACTAATGCTAATGCACTAAAACCAGGTTTAAAGTCTAACTTCAGGTATGCAAGCTCACTGGGTCACTTGGGGCAGGACCCCATCTTTTAGCTCAACCTAAAGGGGTTGGGAGTGGGGGGCACCATTTTACGGTGGTTCTCCTCCTATCTCTCTGACCGGTCTCAGACAGTGTTGGCAGGGGGGCAGAGGTCGACCTCGAGGCGCCGTGCTTGCG
>JANHZT010036503.1:0-10214 GCA_032468215.1 Stegonotus admiraltiensis | reverse complement strand
ATTCCCCCTACCCGTGCGGTTTCCCCCCCCCCCCCGCAGGCTTTCTTTCATATAGAGATAGTTCCATTGAGGACTAGCCACTGAGTGTGGTTGGTCAGACAGTTGCTAATCCGTATGGTGGTGGTACTGTCTAGCACACATTGTTCTATATTAGGCTATGGTCTACTTTGTCAAATGCCTTACTGAAGTCTAAGTGAACTATGTTCATAGTGTTTCCCTTATCCACTAATTCGGTCACTTTGTCAAAGAATGTAATTTTTCTGGCGTGATCTATTTTTGACAAATGCATGCTGGTTTCTATTAATTGTCTTGTTCATTTCTAGGTGCTCATAAATGCACTGCTTTGATTATCTTTTCCAGGATTTTCCCAGGTATCAATGTCAGGCTGATTGGTCTGCAGTTTCCTGGATCTAGTGTTTTTTTCCCTTTTTGTAGATTGGAACCACACCAGCTCTTTCCCAGTCCTCTGATATGTCCAGTACTCCAGGTTCTCTGAAAGATTATGTTCAGTAGTTTCAAGATCATGTCTGCCAGCTGCTTCCGAACTCAGGGATATAATTTATCTGGTCATGGTGATTTCATCTAAAGTGGGTAGGTATTCTCTTACTATTTTCTTGCCTATTTTTCCTATGATGTCTCCTATGGTGTTGCTTTTGATAGCTTGGGCTATTTTTTCCTTATGCAGGAAGACTGATGTAAATAATGAATTAAGCAATTCTGCTATCTCCCTGCTACCATCATCTCCTTGCCATCTTCTCGCATTAGTGTTGTTTTGTTGCTTATATGTTGAAAGAAAAACAAATGTTGGCATTTGTTGCAAGTCTTAGTTCATTCTGAGCCTTAACTTTCCTGATTTTGTCCTCGCAGATTTGGGCTATTTGCTGGTATTCTGCTTTAGTTATATGTCCTTTTTTGTATTTTTTATACTTGTCCATTTTTTTCTCAGTTTGTGACAGAGTCCTTTATGCAACCATGGTACTGTCTGTGGCCTCTTGTTTTTCTTTCTCTGTAGTATTGTCTTAAATTGGGCTTTTATAATCTCATTTTTCAGAGTTTCCCAAACATGAGTTGTTAGGATTTAGGATTTCCATTCATAAAGTCCTTCTTAAACTCTCTTAGTTTGCTGAAGTCCAGTATCTTAAACTCTAAGGCAGTAGTTTGACTATTTTCAATGACTTGTGCCTATATTTGTTGAATTACAGTATGACATGGTCACTCTCCGAATTCCTACAACTTCAACCCCTTCTACCATTTTCATCTCTGTTAGTAAGAATTAAGTCGAGTATAGTTAACATTGTAGTTTTCTCCTCTATCCTTTGGATGTCAAAGTTGTCAGCCAGGCTTATCAGAAACCTGTTTGATCTCCAATTTGGTGCAGAATTTGTCTCCCAGTTGATGTCACGGTAGTTAAAATCCCCCATTACTAGGCATGTTTCCTAGCTAATATTACATTAATTCATAGTTTAATTAGCTAACATTAGTAAAAAACCCACCTTATTTCTTCTGGTTGGTTGGGTGGCTTATAGTACTGTATACACCAACGACAACGTCATTCTGTTGCTCTTTTATATGAACTCATATGCATTGAAGAAGGCTTTCGTCCTTGGTTTTATGCATTTCAATAGAGGCATAGTGACTTCTTACATATTATGCAACTCCATCTCTTCTTTTGTTAGGTCTTTTTTCCTTTGAACAGTTTATATCCTCTCAACAGTACATTCCAATCATGAGTTTTATCCCACCAAGTTTTGGTAATGGCAACAATATCATACCTGTCCTTGTGTACTAGCACTTCATTCAGTGTGTTCCTCAAAATTTGAGCATAGTGTATAGGCATCTGAGTCTTTTATGGCTGACCCCACATTTGCTTCCGACATCTCTTGTTTTCTATCTGAATTTTCCCTCCTTCCCACTGCTCCCTACTTCATTGTTTGATTAGTTGTCTTGGATTTATTCTTTGAATTAAATCTTAAAGGGCCTAAAGATTGGTCACCCTTCCTCTTCAATTTTAGTTCAAAGCCCTTTGTATAAGCAAAGGCAGCCATTTTCCAAATATATTCTTCCCAGTTCTTGTGAAATGCAGGTCATCCTCTGCCAGAAGCCCTTCATGTAGACAATGTAGACCATGGTATAGAATATGAATTTCTCTCTATGGCACCATCCCTTAAAAACCAATGTTTTACTTCTGATGTCCTCCATTCCCTCACTAGATGTTCACCTTCATCTGTTGAAGTACAGATGAAAATACCAGCTGTGCTCCTAATTGTTTGGCTTTCATGGCGAACTGATCATAGCCTACTATTTTTGATTAAAAGACTCTCACGCTAGAAAGGCTTCTACCTATGACAGGTAGGATCTCGAATCTGTTTTGATCCATCGCAGACAAAAAAGAGGCAGAAAACATGATCAGAAAGTTACAACAAATACTGAGTTGAGCAGGAGGGTGGGATGGTTTGTGCTTTATTCCTTTTTCTTCACAGAGGGAGTTTACTTGTAGTGTAGTGGAAAGAATCAAAGCCACTGTCAGCCTTGAAAGCCATATTAGGCTGGAAGCTTCAATGCTGCCACCTCCTTGTGTGGGAAAGTAGGACGGGGGATTTAGGAGAGGGGAATTAGTAGACATAATAGCATTCTTCCTATTGGTTAAGGTCAGGGGCTGGGCCCAGGTGAAACTGACAGTGATTAGAGCATGTGACTGACTGGGGGAGAAAGGGGTTGGTTTTGGGAGCTTTGTATTACTGAAGGAAAGCCTGGGCTTTTCAGTTTCGGGATTTCCCAGATGTGCCAGTTTACCTATTGCTAGTAAAGAGAACTTTGGAAAATGCCTGCTTCCGCGTCTTTACTGGGAGTTGGGGGTTTTCTGGAACGCTGACAGCCACACATAAAAACACAAACAATTATTCTTTATGAGAATCTGCTAAAGCTGTTCCAGCTTTTTCACAACTGAGCTGCACTGGGTCAGAAGGCATTAATACATAACTCCACCAGCATATACAACAGGTCTGCCTCATTAATATAATCTTTCATCCTGTGAAGGACAACCTCAGCCTTTCACATGGTGGATGTAAAAGGTACAAGAAAGTATGCAAACAACTATCATAAAACTAGGCCTGAGTTAGTGAAGAGTAAATATTATATCCAGCTTGAGTTATCTTATCTGCTGTTGTTAAATTTTTACATATAGTTTTAATTCCATTTTTTGAAGCTTTTCAGTTCTATAATCTGGTAGCTGTTTATGTTAGATTACTGCTGTGTAATTTTATAATAACTGCTGATCATTGATCAAATAATTCATAAGTAATTCTTCAGCAACTCTAAAGAGAAAGAGCAATGTTGGGTATTATCTTTGAATTGGCTGTGATGGTCATTCAGTAAGTGCAGCAAGCATTTCAGCCCTAGAACAAGTTAAAAATGTTGCTTATTGGACAAACTGACAAAAGAACTCAAGGAGAAAGAGGATACAAAGTACTATAAAATTTGGCATAGATTGTATGAGAGGTTGGAGGATAGGAAAAATGAGAAAGAGGAATAAAGGAGAGAAAAAGAAATGTTAAAATTAAGGGGGGAAATTGGTAAATTATAATATAAATGACTGAAATGTAAAGGACAAGTAAAATGTAGATGAAATAAAGATGATAGATAGCAATATAAAATAAGATAAAGTTAAAATATGTGTAAATAGAAAATATTGAGAAAGGATCACTACGAAAGAGCTGTAAAAAGAGTTTATGTATATGAAAATGTTGCTTATGATGGGTATGCTATTTTATGTTTTTTATTATAATTATTGAACTATTAAAAAAACTAATAAACAAAAGGAATAAAAGAGTAGTGGTAATATAATAAGAAAGTACATGCATGGGGATGAATAAAATACAGTAAATGTAAGGTAAATAATGTAGAAAAAGAAAACAATAAGATCCACATGATGTCAAAATAAATCTCAATCTTATTACAATTTAGATCAAATTCTATCTTTTTATTTTTATACTATGGAGAAAGAACACATACAGAATCTTGAATCCATTCTTTTACATCAATAGTATATATTTTTGGTATCTACCTACATAATTTTGATAAAACTAGAATTTTTAACGAAAGATCAAATTCCATATTTTAGGAGCGTAATTCAACATCATATTTGCATCTGTAGCTATTTATACTGTATATTTTTTCCTTAAGCTCTTAGAACAGAGGGTTACAGATGTTTTGTCATGCTGTCATATCCCTACTGTACTACACTAGACACTGAAACTGCAATTGGATTACTGAAGAGCCACAATTTGGTCCCCCAAGTAAAAGAAAAAATAGTCACCTTCTATGAGTAGGACAGCCATATAGATCTACTCAACAAATAAACAAGTAAATAAAATAAATAAAAAATAAACTATTGAAAATATTTTAATGTGCATGGGAAATAAAAAAGTATATGATCTTCATTTTAGATTTGTTGTTGTTGTTAGTTGCAAAGTCATGTCCAATCCATCGCGACCCCATGGACAACTTTCCTCTAGGCCTTCCTGTCCAATACCATACCATCCCCCAGAGTCCATTTAAGCTCATACCTACTGTTACAAGCGAGTCACTGTTAGCTTTTATTGTTAGCCAATAAACATTTGTGAAGTGTTTATCCTGCCTCGCCTCCCTTCTTAAGCCTTTGTTCAGTGAATAGAACACCTACTGCTTCAGTGACGCCATCCAACCACCTCATTCTCTGTCTTCCCATTCTTTTTTTTTTTTGCTTTGATTTATATGCCGCCCTTCTCCGGAGACTCAGGGCGGCTTGCCCTCAATCTTTCCCAGCATTAGGCTCTTCTCCAGTAAGTCCTTCCTTCTCATTAGGTGATCAAAGTATATAACAACTGCCAGATATTCATCGAATTAAATTTGAGAATATATGCCTGTGATACATTCCAATTTTGCAAAGATGTGCTGCTTTGAAGCATTTTCCATTACCTGCACTCTGTAGCAACTGCCAGAAGTCCCATCGCCCCATTTGCAACCCCGTCAGCCTGCCCTTAGCTTCTGCCAGCTTGCCTGTGCTCTGCAGTGCCCACCTGAAGTACCCCCATCCTTGGGGGACCCCCCTTTCAGGAGTTTCACGAATTACAGGTAATCCTCAACTTTCAACAGTTTATTTAGTGAGCATTCAAAGTTATAATGGCACCGGAAAAAAAAGTGACTTATGATTGTTTTTCACACTTATGACCATTGCAGCCATCCCCATGGTCACATGATCAAAATTCGGATGCTTGGCAACTGACTCATATTTATGATGGTTGCAGTGTCCCGGAAACATGTGATCAGCTTTTGTGACCTTCTGACAAGTAAAGTCAATGGGGAAGCCCAATTCACTTAACAACTGTGATACTAACTGAACAACTGCAATGATTCACTTAACAACTGTGGCAAGCAAGGCTGTAAAATGGGGCAAAGCTCACTTAACAACTGTCTCACTTAGCGGCATAAATTTTCGGCTCAATTGTGATTTTAAGTCAAGGACTATCTGTATTACGTTTTAGACTTAATGAAGCAGGAAGTCTAAATGCTCTTAGTAGAGCAAATGTCTGAACCTCAAAGAAGGTCAAAATACTAACTTTAGTTGTTTGTTTTGAGATTATTAATAAAACCTCTCAGTGTCCAAGTCCAGGATGTAGCCTAAATTAACCCATGATTTTCTTATCAGCTTATCGGCTTATCAAAGCATCAAAGTCCCACATACTTTAAGTGAAACCCACATGTGTCAACAACAATGCTGTATTGTAACAGAAAGGTCCAAAGAACACACATAGGATCAAATCAAACTACTTTTCATAAAACTGTTACACCTGTTGGCGAATACTCTTAAGATTTATAGCTTTTTTCAAAATTACATGACCTATACAAACGCGATTGCTGAGATACCATTTGCCCTAGAACCGTGATGGTGAACCTATGGCACACTTGCCAGAGGTGGCACACAGCACCCTCTCATATGGCATGCGAGCTGTTGTCCCAGTTCAGCTCTGCTGTGTATGTGTGTGCACCTCCCACCAGCCAGCTGGTCCTCAAGTGTCTGCCGTGCATGCGTGGGGAGGCAGGGTGCATGCGGGAGGCGTGCACATGCACGGGGTGGGTAATGTGCAGGGGGGCTGCACATGCATGCACAGAGGGTGGGGCACATGCACAGGGGGCATTGCTTTTTGGACCTTCAGGCGTGCGTACACGCATTCGCGCATATGTGCGCACCCTTTGGGCACTTGGTCTAGAAAAGGTTAGCCATCACTGCCCTAGAAGAAAGAAAATTGTAAAAATTCCTGCTGATTGTAGTGGTAAAAGCCATTATTCTGCCCATTTTCTTCCTAGTTAAATAATCAAATAATGAGAATTCACGGAATATTCAGTGGATATTACACATATGTACCTCAGAGAAAAATAAAACTCTCTTTCGGGGAAAAGACTGAAATATCTTATTCATATAGCTAGAGTCATTCAGGGATCAACTCATGGTAGCAGTAATAAACCTGATCTGGTTTTTCTGTTGGAACAATAGCAGAGTGTTCTGGGATTGGGGGAGATTTTGATTTCTCCCTTGCAATGGACAGACCACTAACTGGTGAGGCTCAATTTCTTGACTGTCACACCTCTCCGCAGGCAGATTGGATCAGTCTGCCCCAGGCAATTGATGGATCCAATTGGTTCCAGAGGGTTATTCTGGGGTTATTCTGAAAAGCCTGCTTCTTAGTCTGGTTGAAGCCTTGGTAGCCGCATGGAATAATGTGACAGCAGCTTTAGATTGGATCACGTCGGCGTCAGGGGTGGGTTCTACTTACCTTTACTACCGGTTCACAACGGTGCAAGTGCAGGGTCAGTGGGCGGAGCCTCCCACCAGTTTTACTATTATTTATTTATCTATCTATCTATCTATCTATCTATCTATCTATCTATCTATCTATCTAATTTTTATACCGCCCTCAGGCGGTGCACAGCCAAAAATAAAACAAACAAATATACAAAAATTAAAAACAATTTAAAAACATATTAAACAATTCGGCCTCAGCGTGTTAAAAAACAAAACAACCCATTAAAATTTAATGTTTAGGCCAGCCCATCTTGTTGGAACAATAGCGTCTTGAGGGCATGGTGAAAGGTGCGTAGGTCAGGGATCATCCGTATCTCCGGGGGCAATTCATTCCACAGAGAAGAACCTGTGTGAACTGGGGGCAACCCACCACTGGTCTGCATGGCCACGCCCAATCTTCCCCATGATTCCCAATCTTCCCCATGGTGCACAACGGAACTAAAGGAATTTAAGTGAGCTAAGGGTGTCGCTGGTGACGGAGTGAAGATGACCGAACATAAGCTAGAGCCACTATTCAGGGCTACCTCATGGCAATAAGAATGGCAAAATGTAATTATTTCTCTGCCTTTGTGGGTCTGATGATAGTTGCCTAGCAGCCCTGTTTCTGGTAATTCAGTCCCTCCTTGGAGGAAGTAAGGCTGAAATCTACCTGAAGGATTACTGTGAAGAATATGCTGCTCATCTGGCAGATAAAATCAGTCACATTCACTCTATGTTGTACTCCAGCTTTGGAGCAGAGTCTATGGAGGTAATGGGGATAGAGGTGACTTTCAGCAGGTTATGACCAGTTCTGGAGAATCGGTAGTGGAAATTTTGAGTAGTTCGGAGAACCGGTAGTAAAAATTCAGACTGGCCCCACTCCCATCTATTCTCTGCCTCTCAAGTCCCAGCTGATCGGGAGGAAGTGGAGATTTTTGCAGTAACCTTCCCCTGGAGTGGGGTGGGAATGGAGATTTTACAGTATCCTTTCCCTGCCACACCCACCAAGCCATGCCACGCCCACAGAACCGGTAGTAAAATTTTTTGAAACCCATCACTGAGTGGGGACTATACTTTACAAACCAATCTGGGAAGTCTGAGCCCATTGAACCTGAGGAAGCTGACAGGGCTTTCTCAGCTAGTTTGGCTACTCGTCTGTTTAATCCTTGCCCTTCTTGGCTGATTGAAGCCACATGGGAGGGGATGTGTGAGTGGCTCTGAACAATGATTCATTCTTTCTTGAGAGAGGGAGCGGTCCCACCAATTCTTCCAGAGGGCCTTCTCTGTAGTGGCTCCTTCCCTGTGGAACATCATTCACTGGGATATAAGATTGGTTCTCACCTTGTTACTTTTCTGAAATGCCCTGAAGACATGGTTCAGTCAGCAGGCTTGGTGACCCTGGGGTTGGTACAGAGGGATTTGTTTGATTGTGTCTATTGCTGCTGCAGGATGGAGAGAGAATGTTGGGTTTTTTAAATTGTGGCGAGTCTTCATGTGTGAGTCAGGCATCATAGACATGTGTTTAATAAATAAATAAGATGCAGATTTATTAGAGAAATGCCTGCCAACTCTTCCAATTCCTACCACCCAATGTCCTCCTTTCTTTTGTATTTTTTTCAGGTAGCTAGGCAAATTTCTAAACAAAATTGAAGGTTGTAGACACTCACCATTTCTATTTTCTATAAATTTTATGTATGCCGTAAATTATTCTGGTAAACAGTGCTAAAGGATGATGTTTTAGTTTGTAACTGCTAACTTCCTTTTTTTTAAGTTGGGCAGGGAAAATAATGAGCTAAGATAAGGTGACTGTGAACACACTGGCACAAGGTGGCAAGCTCTATTTTATTCTAAGAATGACACTAATGATACAACAAGCATTCCTAGTAATCAAAGGCTCAAGCAGTTGGTTTCATGTGAGTCATCTGGTTTGAGAGGTTATGGTGAAATTCATTGGGCTGTGATATGCAACAGATCCATAAGTTCACTGGTTTGTGAAACTGAGAACAGTTTTTTCTGTTAAGAGATTTGGCAATATGCAAACTGGAAGTTTTTGATTTTGCAGCCATCCTGACCAATATCTCAAAACAAACATGCACACCCCAAGGAGATTCCCCCATAGTGATATAATCCTATACATCACAAAAAGGTAATATGATATTGAGGTAGGCAAATAGGTCAAAGGATGAATTCTGCTACACTAGCTTAGACAAGTACATAGAATAAATCTTAATTAGGAAAAGCTTTTTTTTGAGGACTTTAGCTGTTCCTAAATGAAATTTTCCAAACCTGTTGCAAAGATCTCTCTATACGTAGAGTACATACCTAAGATTAATATTTTTAGTTTGATATGAATGAATATAAACTAATTCTCAGGAATCATTTGGCTAAAATAGGGCAAAATACTTTCAACTGTCCAGGCTGACACTATTCCTACAGAAGAATGTAAGTCTTTCATGACTTAAATTGTATAAGCCTGGAATAATGCAAACTATTTTTAAAAAACTCTTTTAGAAGGCAACAAAGTGTAGTTATTGATTCCCAGCTGTTATAGTTCTTAAATCATTAACTTGTTTGGAGAGGAGCTTTTACAAAAATAAACCACAGTCTGTATTTGAGAAATATAATGATTGTCTTTCAATAAAATTTTCAGACTAAATATATTATTGGTGTTGAGCCAACTCTTCTTATAATGTAGCTTAATGCATAATCTTACAAAGTTACTGCATGCAAAACATTTATAAGATCATTCTGAATTTACTAACTTTGTAAACATAAATTCAAATTTTTCATTGTCTATTTAGAGCAGTGTTTCTCAACCTTGGAAGCTTGAAGATGGGTGGACTTCAACTCCCAGAAAACCCCAGTCAGCACTTCTGGGAGTTGTATTACATCCAAATTCAAGCTACCAAGGTTGAGAATGATTGATTTAGAGTATAATTTTAAGCATGTCTGCTCCAAAGTAAGTTCTATTGTGCAACAGTTGCTGTAATTAATGGATCAGCTGACCAGCCAGGGCATAGACCAACCTGAAGATGTAGTGTAAGATCAGAAGATGTGGCGAGATCTGCCCCATAGAATCGCCAAGAGTTGGTCATGACTGAATGAATAACATCACTATCATCCATAAATCAGCATGAATCAGGGGAAGTTTCCACCTACTGCCCTCCTGATCTACCACTAAGAATAATCTAAGACATGTGCTCCTCTTTAGAATAGTCTTTGGGAGTAGCAAGATGCATTTCGATTTTAACAAAAGTGCTGAATTTGGAGCTACATGTCTCATCAGCTTCACAATTTATGTTACTATCAAGGCAGAAGTTGTGTTTCTTTAGGAGATTGAAGGAAGTCACAGTGAAAGAAAAATAAGAGAAAGAACTAGACCTCAGGATGTAGC
>JANHZT010036385.1:0-10220 GCA_032468215.1 Stegonotus admiraltiensis | reverse complement strand
GCCCTGGGCTGGCTCACCTCGAGGAAAACCTGTGTGTTTGTCTTCATTCCCTTGATGGGGAAAAATCTCAAGAGTCTTCCCAAATCCCATGAGTAGCCCACCCTGTGCAGGGTGTTAACTCCGCAGCCTTCAGTTGCTTTTGGAGAATAAGTTGAACCCTCTTCTTTGTGGCAGCGCTTTAGATATTGGAACATTGCTCTCATGTCACCTCTAGTCCTTTTCTATGTTAGACTAGACATCGCCAGTTCCTGCAACCATTCTTCATATGTTTTAGCTTCCAGTTCCCTTTGTTGCTCTTCTCTACACTCTTTCTCTAGTCTCAAGATCTTTTTTTGTATAAATTATGACCAAAACTGTAAGAAGTATACCAAGAGAGGTCTTATCAAAGCATTATAACGCTATACTAACACTTCACGTGATCTTGATTCTCTCAGTTGATGCATGTTGATGTACATGTCGACCATGTATTGGTTTTGCAAGTGCTACTTACATCCAAGAACATTTTGTTGCACCATGTTTTACAACATATTTTACATTCCAGTGCTATGTAAAGCTTACTCACTGTGCAACAAGAATACATGAGAAATAAACAATATGGGCCAAATGTTCTGTAATATGTACAATTTAGAGCATCCAGAACCATCCATTCTGCTCTACACTGGCCAGATATATGTGAAGAAACAGTTCCTTCAAATCCTAAGATTTCACAGTGACAAAATAATTAAGTTGGTGCTTCTGGAATGCTAAATTTGCTGGAATCCCATATTTTCTAAACTATTAAAGGTTCAGGGTGTGGTATAGAATAGACATTGGGAGACTATGAGTGCTACTCCCACTTTAGGCATGAAGCCAGATGGGTGACCTTGGGGCCAGTCACTCTTGCTTAGCCCTAGAAAGAAGAAGTCAATGGCAAACGACTTCTGAAAAACTGTGCCAAAAACACTGCAAGGACTAATCTAGAATTCAACTGAATCAAAAACACAATGAATAATAATTAAAGGCTTATTAATTAAAGCTCCATCTCATTTTTCACTAAATAATCAGCTCTGGCTGGTTTATCACATTGGGCTAAGTCCATATACTGTATTAGTTTATTTACACTATAGTGCAGGGGTGTCAAACTTGTGGCATCATGTTGTTATCACATGATGTATCACAACTTTTTTCCCCTTTGCTAAAGTAGGGGTGGGCGTGGCCAGCATGTGACACATCCTACCCACGGGCCTCAAGTTTGACATCCCCTACTATAGTGTATTTTAAGGGAGAAATGGAATGCTAAATAGCCCTTCAATGAAAGGACAACTATAGAAGTAGTTTTTAAAAAAATATAAATATAAAAATATAAAATGGTATATTATTTTAGACTTAATTTCTATGGGCGTCCTTTTTAAAAACAAATGTATTAATATATATGAATGTTTTACAAAATAAACAACAAAATCCAAACATTCTTGAAGCAGCTTCTGTTTGAAAGCACTGTCCTCCAAGATGAAACTGGGAATGATCACAGCATAGGAACACCTGTTTCTAAATTCTTTCTTAGTACCCCTAGTCTGCTAGCAAGCATTTACTGTAGATCTAAAAGTAAGGAAAATACAAGTTTTGATGGTAATGTTTTCATTCACACAGCAGTAAGCATCTATGCCTGGTTGCCTACCAGCTGCCATTGTTGGGCAGAACTTTGCACAAAGAAAACATGAGAAAGGTCACTAATAAACATTCATGTCTTCCCTTCTTTCTTGCATATCTTTCAGGGCTCTGTTTTTTTATTATTATTATTTATTATTATTTATTTAACTTCTATACTGCCCTTCTCCCGAAGGACTCAGGGCGGTGTACAGCCAATTAAAAAACAGCAATATACAGTTTAAAATCAATATAAAAGAATTAAATAATTCGGCTCTAATTTAAAACCCCATCATAAAACAATTTACTGATTAAAACAATTTAAAAAGGGGGTTAGGCCAGCCCGGCTTGGTGAAAAAAGTATGTTTTCAGGGCGCGTCGAAACGCATAGAGGTCCGGGATCCTCCATATCTCCGGGGGCAGGTCATTCCAGAGAGTTGGTGCCGCCACAGAGAAGGCTCTCCCCCTTGCTTCTGCTGTAGCATAATCCATTTGTCTTTTACATTGTGGAAGTTTGAGAGGGGAAGAAACAAAAATATTAAAGGAATAAGATCAGAACAAAGTGACAAAAGGAATATCATCTATATGGACATACACATTAGATAACTACATGAAAAAAGATATTTATCACTTGGGCTAAGAGGATGAGAAGAGAAAGCAGAAAAGTATCAAAAGGTGCTAAAATAATACTTCAACTCTCACTTCTAAATAATGAGGCCTACTATTCTGGACAGGAAAAAAGAATGTTTTCTCAATTGGAACTTGATTGGTAATAAAATAGTTACATATTTAAAGAAATTATGAAACAAGATCAAAATGGCCCTTTGAATGCTTTCAGTTATAAATATATTATTGGTTAGAATGAAGGAGCTAAATTTCCACTTCAAAATAAATTTCTACTTGAATAAAGAGAAAAACTGGAAGATACAGGCAGGGGTGAGTTCCACTTACCTTTACTACTAGTTCGCAGTGGGAGCACGCGCACACTTCTGTGCATGCGCAGATCACCCACGATGACGTTGTGGCAGGTGGGCAAAGCCTTCCACTGGTTTTACTACCAATTCTATAGAACTGGACCAAACTGGGAGCAACCCACCACTGAATACAGGGTATTGAAATCTGCATAGGAAATAGTTAAGATAGCCAGAACCTTTATAGCTGACTCTAGGTATGATGCTTGGCAACAGAAAGAGAGAGGAATGAAGCCAAGGACAGAGCTGCAACTGAGAGAGAAGAGGGTGAGGGAGGTGGCTGTGAATTGTATTACTTTGTGAGGGAATAAGTTTCAATTTCTTGATTCCTTCAATTATGTTTCATAAGCCAACTCCTATCTTAGTCAATGGCAGCTCCTCTTCAGACAATCCCATTTTATTAAAAGACATAAACTTTAATGAGCCTCAGTATACTTCACTGAATATAGAATTCACAACTGAAATTCTAAAAAAAAAAATACTATGAAGATATACCAAGATTTTTTAATAGTAAAGTCTATGAAACAATGGCTAGGTTGCATTGAAATTCCATGTGTGAGGTATCCGTGATAATTGTATTATGAAGGAAAGTCTGCACAAAAATTGAGATTTTATTAACAAATAAATAGTACAAAAATTTACAAACCTCTCCTCTTATCTTAATAGACCCGTGATAGTGAACCTACGGCATGCGTGCCTGAAGTGGCACGCAAAGCCATCTTTCTGGGCATGTGAGCTGTCGCCAAACTCACCTGCAGCTGCACATGTGCGCACACCCCAGCTGGTGTCCAGAGCACATGCGTGCAATTCAGGGGACCTAGCTGGTCTTCGGAGCTCTCCTGCGCATGCACATGCATTTGTGCATGCAGAAGAGAGTACTTGCATGCAGCACATGCATGCATAGACGGTGTTTGTGTGTGTGCATTGGGCATGCAAAAACCACACTCGTGTGCAGATAGTGTGATTGCATGCGCAGCGCATCGGGGGTCATGCACGAAAGCCATGTGCATGTGCAGATGGTGCGGTTGCATGCATGGGAATGAGCTGCGCATTAGCGTGGATAGCATGCATGTGCACAAAGTGTGCAAAGTGTGCGAAGCACCTACCTGTTCGGCACTCTGTGAGTAAAAGGTTTGCCACCATTGTAATAGGCCATTGGGAAATATTGGAAATTAACCTAATTTCACAGTGAAATTACATTTTCAGTGATTGAAAGTTAAAGAGGTAGTAATGGTAATGCTTACTTTACTGCCTAAATTGGACTAAAAGAGGAGGAAAATCTAGATTGTTTTCTTCATTTAGAATTCTAGTCAAATATTAATTTATTTAACAATACAGGTCATATTGTTCAAACTCTTAGAAAAGTTTAGCCTGCTTCTTTAGCCTGCAATAGAGCCTTCACACTAGAATTTTCTTTGGAATCACACAGAGGTTTCTGTTTGTCATTGATTAGCATATCATCTCTTTAGGATGGGTACTGTTTTGCTTATAGTGCGTGAGTTTTGTTTTATTAGTCATGGAGTCTGCTAGAGTTCTGTTTTGAATTAAAAATGAATGGTGTTTGTTTAGTATTCACTAATAATATTATCCTCCATGCTGTTCGTTATCTGAAAACTTTGTTTTTTAACAAACCTAAAATCTTATTTTTCTTTTAAAATATAATATGTATAGTTTACAATTCATGATTTATTTTTGACCAGCAATCATAATTATGGAAACAAAGAATGTATTTCTTCTGTTAATGTATTTTTTCCAAAGGAGCAAGAGCCATAAGAGGCATCAAAAAACTATTAGAAGATTCTTGCAAACCAAACACTTCCAGAAAGACTACAGAAACGGCCTGGTTGCAGCAGTATTTACACATTTATAGGAATTATAGTTTTATCATTTAATTATGGATCTTTGGAGACAAGAGAACACTTTCAGTCACATCATCATGTTATGGAATGAAAGACTGAAAAACATTCCTGTCAGCCAGATGCAGTTTATTGTGCAAGTTTCAGAACCAGAATTGTTTCTGAGGTTCTGAACAAAGACAAGCTCTGATCCCACTGTTCTTATGTTTCCAAGACAAAGGATTTTGCGGGCTCAGCAGTTTCACCATATATGGTAAGCATCCATTTGTTACAAGATAATTGACATATTTTTAATTACAATTTCATACATTATTTTTGAGTTCAAATGTTATCGTAGCTAAACAACTCTCCTTAGTTCTGGAATTGCTGATGCGAGGATTCATGGTTGTCCTTGGTTGATAAGTAACTTCTTGTGTCATTGAATGTCCTTGCTTCCCAGACACTTTGACTCCCTAAATGTGTTTCATTTGGATGCCTTCGCATGTTCTGACAACTGGGGCCTCTTCAGGAAATATATGTTACCAAGAATGGAATTTCACTGATTTAGTATATTTTCAAACAGGCCCTTTTCTTTCTTATAATAATGTGAATAGAGAGAGGGTCCTTCAGTGAGCATGTAGCTGCCTCTGTATTATACATTATTCACATTAATCACAACAATTCAAAGCTTGGAAGGGCCCGTTTTTCAGCTGGGAATTCTGACTGAAAGTAATCCAGAGCTGCAGTTGGAATTAACCGGGTTATCATATATTTTTTTTGTATTTTTTTTTAAATTTACACAAACAAACACATAATACATCAATCCCAATCCTTCCGTGTGTCATCTCAGTGTTTCTTCAGTAACTTCTTTTTGATTACTCCTCCTATCTTCATTTCTTCCCATATAATTGCCATTTCTCTATTACAATATTTCCCCCAAGTATAATACATTTAATATAATATTCTCCTATTTAGTTATCAAAATCTTTATCTATTTCTCTTTTCTAACCAATCATAAAATTTCCCCCATATCTTAAAATATTCTGTATCTTCTCTCTCTTTAATCATCAAGGTTAATTTATTCATTTCTGCACAGTCTAAATTTTTTTTTAATTACTTCCCCTTCCAACAGAATTTTCTCTACTTTCCATCTTTGCACAAATACTATCCTCGCTGCAGTTATTATATGAATAATCAAATATACATTTTCTTTACTAATTCTCTCTGGTAGGATACCCAGTAGGAACAGCTCTGGTTTTAAATCAACATGTTGGGTCATTTTCTCTAACCAAATCTTAATTCTGTTCCAATAGATTTTATCTTCTGGGCATGTCCACCACATATGATAATAAGATTCTGGTATTAGATGGAAATTCCAGCATTTAGCTGGTTTGTCTTTAAAAATTTTTGCCAATTTTTCAGAGGGCATATGCTATCTGTAAAAAATTTTACAGATTCTCTTTGTATGCAGTGGACATTGTTAGTTTATAGTTCCTTTCCCATAACTGTTGCTATCTATCGAGCTCAATTGAGTATCTGCCCAAGCAATCATTGTTTCCTTTACTTGTTCTTCTTCTAATTTTACTTCTAACTAAGAAATTCTTCTAATTTCTACTTCTAACTAAGTAGAAAATTATATATATATTTTATTATTTTATCCTCTGTTCCCATGAGTATCCTTTCCAGATCTGTCATTTCTAAATAAAAGCCATATAATCTTAGATTTTTTTCATATCCTGCTTGTATTTGCATATACATATACCAATCTATCACAATCCCTTGTTCTTCCAGTTCTTGTTTCCCTTTCAGTTCCCCCTTATCTGTAAGTCTTTATATCTAAAAATCTTTCCAAAATTAACCATGTTTGGGTGTATCAATGCTTCTATTGTTGATAACCATATTGGAATTTTCAAATAGTATTTATCTCTAACTTTCTCCCACACTAATAACTGCATTTCTTACATAATCTCTATGAAAATATGTATGTATCTTACTTCTACCATACCATAAAAATGCATGCCATCGCAATTGTAAATCATGTCCTTCCAAAGTTAGTAATCTTGTCTTTCTTAATTCAATCCATTCCTTCATCCAAGTCAATGCTGCTGCCTGATAATATAATTCCCTGTTTGGCAATCCAAAACCTCCCCTTATGCTTGCATCTTGTAACATCTTTATATTAATTCTCACCTTTTTCCCCTGCCAGATAAACTTCATTATTTTATTGAGGTGTTGAAAATAGGTCTTTTCAATTTTTATTGGAATTGTCTGGAATAAACACAATAATCTCGGTAATACGTTCATTTTGATTATTGCAATCTTTCCCACGAGTGATAACTGCAAAGTTTTCCATTTTTCCAAATCTTTCTCAATTTGTCTTTTTAAGTTATAATAATTGTCCTCTTTTATCATTACACATCTTGAAGTTAGTTGTATTCCTAAATATCTTACTTTTTTCACAATTTGTATGTCTAATTTTCCCATTAATTCTCTTTTTTGTTTTTCTGTGGTATTTTTCACCAATATTTTTGTTTTTTCTTTATTTATTTTTAAACCTGCAACCTCTCCATATTCTTCTATTTGTTCTAGTAGTTTAGGTCCTGTCTTTTGTGGTTCTTCCAGAATAAATACTAAATCATCCACAAAGGCTTGTAATTTATATTCCTCTTTTTAAATTTTCATTTCTTTTATTTCTTCATTCCGTCTTATATTTCTATTTAACACTTCTAAAGTATTGTTATTCTTTCTTCTAAGATCCCCTTGTATTGTTCAAATATTTTAGGTAAATCTGATTTTTCTAAAACTTTTATTATCTTCTCTTCAGATATCTCTTGATAGTAAAACTTTTCATAATAATTTTGAGTTATTCTCTTCTTTTCTTCTATAGTGTATTTTTCCCTTTTCAATATTTTTGTAAATATTTTATTAATTTTTTCTCTTTCTCTTTTTTTATTTTATATGCTAGCCATCTTCCTGGTTTGTTTGCATTTTCAAAAAAATTCTGCTTGGATGTTCTTAATTTATTTGCCAAAAATTCTTGCTCATTCAAATTTATTTCATGTTTTTTCATTTCCATTTGTTTCTTAATTTTATTATTTTGTGTATCTTTTTGTACATCTTTCTCTAGTTTCTTGTACTCCTCTTCCAATTTCTTCTGTATTTGTATTTTCTTTTTATTCTTCTTTCCCAGGTAGGTTATTGCCTAACCCCTTATATATGCCTTCATTGTATCCCATATATTCTGAAGTGATGTATCCTCCTTTTTATTTATTTTAAAGAAAAATTCTAATTTTTTTCCCATAGTCTGTTGAAATTCTTTTTCATTTAATATTGTTTGATTTAATGTCCATCTTGTTGGAATGGGACTTTTAGGCTCTTCACCTTGCCTGTTTTGCCTTGAGGTTTTCGCCTCTGGGATATTAGCCACAAACTGTTCTCCTCAGCTGGCCCTCTGCCAGTCTTTCACCTTGGCACAATGGCCATAGCCACTCCCTCCCAGGTGCTTTACCACAGCCCATACATAGAAGGAGGTTTTGTCCTAAGTATTTTGACATCTGGGACAGTTAGGGCCCAACAAATCAGCTAGAGGGGGAAGGAAGGAAGGAACAGCCTTAGTGAAATGGGAGGGAGAAGGAGGGGGGACTTCCACCTCTGGCTTTTTTTTTCAAGAGAAGAAAGAACCCTTTTCAGGCCAGATATCCAAATTGATAACTAATGACAATGAATAATTTACGGCTTTGATTCCCACCCCCCAAAAAGGGGGGAGATGTTGGCAAACATCCCATTCAAGATTTAGAAAGGAAGAAAATGAAATTGTAAAAGCGCTCCGTTCCCACCCCTGCCCGTTCCCCCAGTTCAAAGGGAAGCACTCCTGGGTTGGTTGTTGTTGTTTTTTTGCAAGGGGAAGAGTTAGTTGCAATTAATTTCTAATTTTAGGCTCTAATTTTTCTTTAACATATAAAGCTACTCCCCTTTTACTTTGTTGTATCAATGAAGTAAATACGACTCCTAATTTTGGATACTGTAATAATTTCGCGCGTTGTTTTCTAATATGTACTTCTTGTAAGCATGTAATGTCCGTTTTTAGTCTGCTTAATTTGCTAAAAATTCTATTCCTTTTTGTAGCTGAATTAAATCCATTTACATTTATTAATATTGCTTTTATTTCTTCTTCCATATTTTACTTTATTTATTACTAGTTTTTAGTTTCATTGCTCTTGTCTCCCTTTGTTTCTTTAGGTCCTTTGATCTTGCTTCTTCTCTTAGTGCTCTCTCTTCCTGTTCCTTTAGGTTTTCTTCTTTGCCTTTTTTGCCATCTTTATGTTTAGTCTCTCTTATTGCTCCTAATTTATCCTCTAATGGTCCACAAAATTGTTCATAAAATAACTTCACTTTTTCAATTGAATCCAGTCTATGTCTTTGTTCTTGCCATGTCACCAAGATTCCTTCTGGTATTAACCATCTGAAGCTCACTTCTTTTGTTATTAAAAATTTTGTTAAAAATTGATAATCTTTCCTCAAATTTCTAACTTTTTTAGGTATTTGTCTCAGTACTATTATTTCTTTGTCTTTATACTTCAATGCTGCACTTCTTGTTACTTGTAGTATCTCTGTTTTTAGTGCTTTCTTTGTAAATCTTATGTGTACTTCTCTTGGTAATTTGTTTCTCATTATATATCTTGTATGTACTCTAAAGCAGGGGTCTCCAAACTTTTGGACCTCAGGAACCACCAAACTCATAATTTTAAATCCCATGGACCGCTGGGGGGGAAGCTCAGCTGCCTTTTGGGCCCACCTGTCTTCTTCTGCGAGGCCTTCAGGTGGGAGGCCTGAGAGAAAGTGCCTGCTCCAGGCACATAGCTTGGAAACCTCTTTTGTGTTCCTTCTCTCAAGAAGCTTGGTCAATCTGAGTGAAGGAAAATGAAGACGGGCACACTGACGGTGGCTTCCTGACATTGGTGGGAAAGTCAATCCCATATTCCAGAGCTGTGGTAGTCACAGGACTGGCCTTTTGGTCATCCCAGAGCAGCTCCTCCACCTGGGTGCACCAACCTGCAGGGGATCTGCCTGCTCCACGGCAGGCCAGTGGAGGTTTTTGATTTTTTTGATTAAAGAATGAGATTTTTTTAATTCCAGTATCTCCAAAGTTTTAGTTTCTGTCAGTGAAGGGCTTGCTGCTGGGTGTAAATGTGCTGTAAGTTTCTTCATTTCGATGTCATCTAAGATGAATTTATAATCCACTTATGTTTTATTTGTAATCCAAATTCCTAACCCTCCCCGATGGTTGGATCAGGGGGAAAAAAGAAAAAAGGAAAAAAAGAAAAAGACTACAATCAACCCCCCCAAAAATGAAGTGCAAAAATTATTCCAACTATAAAAAAGAAATGGGAAAAAAGAAAAGAAAGAAAAAACTCCACCAAAGGGGAAAAAAGGAAAATAATATTCAGGAGAAAAAATAAAAACAAAAATTTAATCCCAAATTGGGGGGGGGGAGAGATTTCTTCAGACTCTTCTTGTCTTAATCCAACAATTCAGTTCTTTTCAAATCTAATAATGTGAAGTGGGGCCATGGGGTTCAGATGGGCCTGCTGATCACATACCTGGCTCCCTGCCACGTGGCGGTGGCTCTGCCCGAACTGTTCAACATGATAGTCGGGGTGGAGGTTGATACCCCCAAACTTTTGGTTATGGGGGATTTCAATCTGCCATCCGCCGGTGAAATGTCTGAGGTGGTTCGGGAGTTCATGGCTTCCATGACGGCTATGGACCTGACCCAAGTAGTTCATGG
>JANHZT010035854.1:0-10247 GCA_032468215.1 Stegonotus admiraltiensis | reverse complement strand
GTGAGCCAGTTGTGTTGTGTTGTGTTTTGTAGGTTAAAAGAGGTCAAAGAAGTGACATTGACTTGGCCACGCCCACCCAGTCACCTTACCACCAAGCCCCGCCCACTAATTAAGCCCTGCCCACAGAACCGGTAGCACAAAATTTTAGATTTCACCCCTGCTTCATAGCGATTCTCACTGATCGCCTCCCCCATCACCGGATCAAAGAGTTTTTCTCAGGCTTTCTGAGGAACTTGCCTGTTCCTCTTTAGCTGCCAAGCTGCCTCTCCTTCTTCACTGTCCGTACAGGACAGATCTGGTCCAAAGACTGCCTGGCAACAGTTTGTCTGGCTGGGTTTCACCAGGCTCATCGGAACCTGGTATTTTCCCAACCAGTCACGCTGCTTGCTTCCAAAAACTCCAACCTTTTAAAAGTTTAATATACTGTGACTGGTGATAAGAAATCAATCTTCAAATTCATTTGACATTTTAAACATTCAACTAGATGCCTTAGGTCTTTATGTGCAGATTTAGCATCTTCTGGCAAAGC
This sequence comes from Stegonotus admiraltiensis, assembly GCA_032468215.1. Classification (NCBI taxonomy): domain Eukaryota; kingdom Metazoa; phylum Chordata; class Lepidosauria; order Squamata; family Colubridae; genus Stegonotus; species Stegonotus admiraltiensis. The sequence continues at coordinate 9,718 of JANHZT010035854.1, read as the reverse complement.
TCTTCAAACATATGAATTGGCACCCCATATGAATTTATATAAACAGACAAACTATGTGAAATGTGCTAGCTCTACACAAATTGTTGATTTACCTCTAAATGTGGTACTGGATAGTCATGAAAAATAAATTTATTATATTTCAGTGTAGTATAAGTACGCTTACATTACTGAAGCATTCTTCTGCGAGACTAGAAAATCAAAATTTCTGCAGTATCTGCACATAAAAGCCTTTGGAAACACAGTTTGACTCTTCAATATATTGAGTTATATGTCATATCCAATATATTATTTCATAATTTGCATATATGAAAATTTATTTTTCAGTCATTCAGTAATTGAAATATTACATCAAAGCCAATTTATCTATTTATTTAACAATATGACTCCTGATTATTCTGGGCAGTTCACAGGAAACATAAGACTATAGAACAATAATAACAACACAGAAATAATGAATAATCAAGAAGAGATTGGCCTGCCATTTGTCAGAAATGGTGTGGGGGGTTGGGGGGTTGGTCTAGATAACCTACAAGGTCCCTTTCAACTCTGTTAATCTGTAATCTGTAATCTAATCCGAATTTCATATGTTCCAAGCTTCCACATGCACAAACAGTACTGATAAAGATTATAGAATCTAGTCTCAGTTATATAATGAACAAGTGCCTGAATGAAGAGCCAGGTCTTTAAGTCCCAGTAGGATACGATCCCCCTGAATCTCAATAAAAACCTAATTCCAGAGGGTAGGTACTGTGATAGAGAAAACATGCTTCCAGGGTTCTGATAGATGGCATTGTTTGGTCAAAGGAACCTAGAGCATGCCAACTCTGCTGGATTAAAGCAGACTGGTAGTTACTAGCAGAAATAAGCAGTCCCTCAAGTAGCCAGACCCTAGTATATAGGGCTTTAGAGATAATGACCAACATCTTGAATCACACCTAGAAACAAACTGGTTATAATGCAGCTTTCAAAGCAGAGTGTTAAATGGGCATACCAAAGCATGCCTATTACTGCTCATTTTACCACATTCTGGACCAGTTGAAAGTTTTGCTTGGTTTCAAGAGCAGCCCTATGTAAAACAAATTACAATAATAAAGCTGTAAACTGAAGTGGTGTAAGTAATTGTCTGAATAACATGATCAAGGAAGGAGCAGCGAGTTCAGGAAAAAACCAGATTACACACTACTCTTGAATGAGGAAGTATTACTCTATTCAAACATCCTCAGAGCAGTATCTTTACAGCTTCATTTGGATGACCCAATATCAAAAAATATAATTGGGAAGCATCAATATACAGATATCAAACCTCAAGCTGACAATAGAATAGAAGCTGGAAAGGGATCTTGGAGGTCTTCTAGTCCAGCCCTCTTCTCAAGCAGGAGAACCTATACAATCTCAGACAAGTGACTGGACAGTCTCTTTTTAAAAACCTCCAGTAATGGAGTGCCCATGATTTCTGGAGGCAAGCTGTTCTACTGGTTAATTGTCCTCACTGTTAGGAAGTTTCTCCTTAATTCCAGGTTGCTTCTCTCTTTGATCAGTTTCCAACCATTATTTCTTGTCCTGTCCTCTGGTGCTTTGGAGAATAATTTGACCCCCTCTCAACATTTCAACATCTTTTTTGTAGTATGGTGACCAAAATTGGTTGCAGTATTTCAGGTGTGGTCTTACTAGGGTTTTGTAAAGCAGCACTAATACATCACGTGATCTCAATTCTGTGCCTCTGTTTATACAACCCAGAATTGTATTAGCTTTTTTGACTGTTGCTGCATATTGCTGGCTCATATTCAAATGATCGTCCACTGGGACTCAAAGGTTCCTCTCACAGTTACTGTTTTTGAGCCAGGTCTCACCTAATCTGTACTTATCTCTTTGATTTTTCCTGCCTAAATGTAAAGCTTTGCTTTTCTCCACATTAAAATTCATTTTGTTGGGCAGGGCCCATTGTTCAAGTCTGTCAAGATTTTTTAGATCCTAAGCTTGTCTTCTGGGGTATTGGCTATTCCTGCCCGCTTAGTGTCATCTGCAAATTTGATGAGTTCCCCTTTTATTCCCTCATCTAAGTCATTTATAAAGATATTGAAGAATACTGGCTCTAAGACAGAGCCTTGTGGTACCCTACTGCTTATTTTTTCTATCTGGATGTAGTACCATCAAGGACTACTTGTTGAGTGCAGTTTGTCAGCCAGCTACAAATCCATCTGGTGGTGATGTTCTCTATTGAATATTGATATATTGAATAAGAAGTGAAATAGAGGGAGTAGACCTCTGCAGCAACTACCAGGAAAAGATCTTTCCTCCAATCATCACAACTGTAAGTAAAAGAAAGGAAGAGAAGAACTATAAAATGATGCCCTTCATTCTTAGCCCCTACATCCAGCTCAGAAGGATACTATGGTTAATGGTATCAAAAGTGATAGAGAGATAAGGAGACCAGCTGACATAGTGGCAAAATGGTGTGGATTTGCGAGGTTCCGTGAAATCCAGCTGAATTTGTTTTTAGACTAACTGGATGACTTTTTGATCTGCCAGGCATTGTGGTCTACAAAATATGGGGGATTTGGTGGGCCCTTGTGGATTACAAATATTATTTGCCAATGGAAGAAGAAACGGCAGCTTTCCCCAAAGAAACTTTCTATGTTACTAATGGATTAAATTTATGGACAGACCTTATGGATTACAATAGTAAAAGACTGTGAAGCTGGCTGGCAATTGAAAAAAAGAAAAGAAAAGAAAAGAAAAGAGAAAAGGGATTTTTGGTTAATTTATTTTGATAACATACTAAAATTTGGGGAGAGGAGTTGGCTGGTTCAAATTTCAGGTTATTGTTATCTATCTTTTAAATTAATCAATATAGGTTAAAATGACAGGTATTTAAAATTTAACTAAAATAGGGGGAAAAACTTCATCTGCATCATCATCAGCAGTAGTAGCAGCATCTAGTCCATTAAGCCAAATATCAATAGAAAATTTGCTGCAGCAAAATGAATACATTTCAAAAGGAAATGCAGACAATGTTTCAATCTATAGAAGAAGCTATGGCAAAAAAACTTAATGAGATGAAAAATAAGATGGGAGAGATGAAGGAAAAAATTCAAAAAATGGCTAAAAAAATAGGGAATTTTCAGCAAATGATACTCAAAAAAGAACAAAGGGTTAAGACAATAGAAGGTAAATCAGAACAAGCAGAGAAAAATGTGGATGAGATGAATCAAAGATTGACACAGGCAAACAAGGAGCTAGAGGGAACCATGATAACATTGGAAATGGAGAAGGCCGATTATTCCAGAATATTGAAGAAGAAAAAGGGGAAGACCTTCCTGACATGATGTCAGAGTTGTTGGCAGATGCCTTACAGATAAACAAGCAGGAGATTCAGGCAGAGATGGATGAAGTATTTAGAATACATATGAGCTATGTGAGAAGACATAAACTCCCAAGAAAAGTACATGTGAGGTTTGTTTAAAAGACAATAAGAGCTGAAATACTTAAAAAAGCAAGAGATGAACCATTGAAATACAAAGGGAAAGAAATTATGGTCCTGAAACAGGTGCCCAGAAGAGTAAGAGATTTACAAAAACAATATCAATTCCTGACAGGACAGTTGATTAAATACAATGTAAATTGTATTTACAATGATACCTGAGGGAATATTAGTCACTTGGAGCAATAAAAGATACAGATTGGATTCCCTAGACAAAGCATACAAATTTTATGATTATCACTTCAGTACAAATGAGAAACAAGAAAGAGGAGAGGAAGTAGAAGGTAAAAGATGAGGAATTAACAAGAAGAAAAAATACACCACAAGAAGAAAGTGAAGCTGAAAAAATAGTATGAGCAGAGCGAGAAGGAGCAAAAGGCAAGGAACAGAGAGAAATAAGATCAATTACTAGGACAACAAGACCCATTTACAATTGAAATGATGGAAGAAGAACTAAAGATGTTATCAATTAACATAAACAGACTGAATTCTCCCATGAGAAGGAAAAAAACTTTTACAAAACTACAAAAATTAAAATTAGATTTAACCTGTCTACAAGAAGTTCACATTAAAAAAACAAGATAGTAAATTACTGGAATACCCCAAAATTGGGAAATTATATTTTTCATTAGCACAACAAAAGAAAAGGGGGGGAAAAACAATAAATGCCAGACAAATTAACATAGATGAAGAAGGGAGAATATTGATGGTGGAGGTAACAATAAATCAAAAACAGATACTCTTGATAGCAATATATGCACCAAATAATAAACAAGAAGAATTTTACAAAAAACTTCATAAGAAAATTATTGAAATGGATTATGAAATATTTGTATAGTAGGAGATTTTAATGCAATTGTAGATGCAAAACTTGATTATCGAAGTAGTAAAGCAGGCAAAAAGGCAAGAAAAACTTTACCAAGGACTTTCTTTAAAATGGCAGAAGTATGTATTCAAGATATATGGAGAGAAACCAGGGGTGAAATCAAACAGGTTCTGACAGGTTCTGGAGAACTGGTAGCAGAAATTTTGAGCAGTCTGGAGAACCGGCAAATACCACCTCTGGCTGGCCCCAGAATAGGGTGGGAATTGTCAGTGCCCCTGTGAGCCGCCTGTGCTTCCCGGGTATAGACCATACACACGCAGCCAGGATATCCACAACCCGGTTTAATGGAATCTTAACACGCTGGCAAACACACTAATACTGCAGTCCTTGCAAGTGAAAAGTCAGAGACGCCTGCCTCCTTGGTGAGCGCCGCTTTATAGGGTGTGTGGCTTATCAGCTCACCCAGCTGCGTAGGTTTGAAAACGCTGCCCTGCTTGTCCCGGTCTCCACCCACACCACTCTCTGACATCATCTGCAGCTTGATGCCTGTGCCACCAAAGGCCCATTGGGCTCGCCACCCCATCCTGTCCTTCCCACAAACCGTCCGCTACTAACTACCACTGTGCTCTCATTATCTATTCGCAACATGCCCCCCTCCACCGTGCAATGTTAAACAGGTTGGTGTCTTGTTGACTGCCCCTCATTTTGACATGTGGTCTGGCACGTCGATGTTGTGTCGAGGGATGTTACTTGGCCCTCGACATCCCCCCTACCAGGTCTCTTCTTGTAGGGACATAACGACATGGATTAGTACATTGTTATGGACGGCTACTCCCTGGTTTGTGTGGATATGCCCTATGGAATCGCTTTATTAGACGGGGAGCGCTAATGTCATCTACCCGTACCCATGATGCGTCTGTACTAGGGTATCCCTTCCACTGCACTAGGTACCGTAGTGTTCCATGCGAGATTTTGGAATCTAGTATTTTTCTGACCTCATATATGTTCCCAGTTAGCGGCCCTGGCCGTGTTCCAGTGTCTCTTATGTGTTTTGCTGGTTTTAATAGACTACTATGGAACACTGGATGTATTCTTTTCAGTAGGGAAGGGAGTTTTAGTGCCACTGTTACGGGATTTATGATTTTAGTGACTGTAAAGGGACCTATATACTTAGGTCCTAGCTTCTTGCTAGGTATGCACAATTTAATGTATTTTGTTGATAGGTATACTTTGTCACCTATTCTGAAGGTCGGGGCTTCTCTTCTTCTTTTATCGGCTTGGGTTTTGTATGTTTTGGCCGCTTTCGTTAGAGCGGTTCTTATATGTGGCCAGTTTTTCCTAATTTTCTCTCCCCAGTCGTTGGGGTTAGTTGGGGTTCCTGGTTGTGTATCTAGTTCTGGGATAGCGGAGAATTCTTTCCCTGAGACAACCTGAAAGGGAATATATCCTGTACTGCTATGCACTGTATTGTTGTATGCTGATTCTGCAAATGGTAACAGCTCATACCAGTCTGTCTGTTGGTATGAGACATAGGAGTGCAAAAACCTTTCTACCATGGCATTGGCCCGTTCAACCGTTCCATTAGTGCTGGGATGGAATGCGGAACTAAGTCCTGGTTCTGTTCCTATACGCTTTAGGAAAGTCTTCCAGAAATTAGCAGTAAACTGGGGTCCCCTATCTGAGATAATACATTTTGGTGCGCCATGAATGTGATAAATATGTTGTACGAACAGTTTTGCCAAGCATCTTGCAGATGGTAATCCTTTACAGGGGATAAAGTGGGCTTGTTTGGAGAATAGGTCGATAACCGTCCATATTACGTTATGCCCTCTACTGGTTGGTAATTCAACCACAAAGTCCATGGCTATCTCTTCCCATGGACTGCACAATTTGGCTACCGCTTGCAGAAGGCCAAGAGGCTTACCTGCTAAGGGTTTCACCATTATACACACTGGACAGCTTTGCACATATTCTTCTACTTGCTTACATAGATGAGGCCACCAAAACTGGCGTCATACTAAATGTAGGGTTTTAACAAATCTGAAGTGTCCAGCCATCTTGACATCATGGCAGTGATGTAACACCTTATCTCTTAATGCGGCTGGTATATAGAGTTTGCTTCCTTTCCACATAAGTCCCCCCCTTTGGGTCACAGTCTGACTATTTGTTGACAGCCATGGGTCCATCGCCAGATGTTTCCTTAGTTCTGTTATCCAATCATAGGGCAGTATGCATGTATCCTTGACCTGCTTTCCTGTTTGAGGACAGGGCATAAGGGCCTGTGTTTCCTCATGTTGCTGACTTTCATACTTGTTTTGGCGATAGTCTACGTGGTGTTTGGAGAGCTTCCAGATTTTTATGGTCAGTCCATACCTCAGACTGAATGTTAGTGCCTTCCAGGTTTGTAAAGCCCATTTAATTGCATACGCTTCCTTCTCCCACACGGTCCAATTCTGTTATGTGGAACTCAGTTTTTCGGAGGTATAGGCACACGGTTGGAGTACTCCTTGGGAGTTTTTTTTGCAAGAGAACCCCTCCCATTGCTACGTCATTTGCGTCGGCCTGGATTACAAATGGTTTTGTTGTGTCAGGATGCCGCATTATGGGTTCTTTGGTGAATGATGCCTTTAAGGTTTCAAAGGCCTGTTGGCAGGGTTGTGTCCATGCTAGAGTCTGTTTTGGGTTGCCTTTGGGTGCTGCCAGGTGTTTGGTCTGTAACAGATCGGTTAGTGGTAAGGCTAGTTTGGCAAAGGAGGGGATAAACCTTCAGTAGAAATTCGCAAACCCCAGAAAACTCTGTAACTGTTTCCTGGTTCTTGGTGCTTTCCATTCCAGGACTGCTTTCACTTTGTTGGGGTCCATTTCTATCCCCTCCCCCTTGATTCTGAACCCCAAATAATCTATTCTGGTTTTATGGAATTCACACTTCGACAATTTTATGAACAATTGGGCTTTCAGGAGTTTAGTCAGGACTTGTCTTACCAACGTCACATGCTCCTCTAGGGTATTGGAATAAATCAGGATGTCATCTAAGTATACTAATACTCTGCGATATAAATGTTCATAGAGTACGCTATTGATAAGTTGCATAAAAACCACAGGTGCCCCTTGCAAGCCGAAAGGCATGACCTGGAATTTAAAGCTACCCAGTGGACAGTTAAACATCGTTTTCCATTCATCTCTGGCATGAACACGAACCCTGTAATATGCCTCTCTGAGATCCAGTTTCGTAAAGATTTTACCAGTCGCCAAAGTGGACAGGAGATCCGTCATTAAGGGCAACAGATATAGGGCCTCCATACACACGGTGTTCAGACCCCTGAAATCAACACATAAATGCAAACCGCCATCTTTCTTCTCCTTGAACAATACCGGGGCTGCCATGTGTGACTGACTGGGCTTGATGAAACCTCGAGCCAGGTTATGATCGAAGTAACAGCGTAATTCGGTGAGTTCAAGGGGGGGTCATCGCATACATACGGGGTTTTGGTAAGATTGCACCAGGTTTCAGTTCTATAGCGCAGTCAATAGTGCGGTGGGGTGGAAGAAAATCACATTCCTTTTTGCTAAACACCTGCCACAGGCATTGTATGTCTCTGGAACCCCTTCAGGATACGATACTTTGTGCCCTCTTGCGCCAACATTGTTGTCATCTGCCAGGGGAGTGGGACCTACTGCTCTCCATACCTTACGGAAACCTCCTTCCCACCATATAGTGGGTTTCCATTTATCCAACCAAGATAACCCCAAGATCACAGGTTCAATCATCTTCTCTATCACTATGAAATGCAATACCTCCCAGTGTTGACCTATTTCCAGCCTTGTCATCTCTGTAATGTGAGTAGCGGGCTGTCCTCCTAAGGTTGACCCATCCATCTGTTCAAACACTATGGGTGTTTTTAGAGCTGTGACCCAGAGACCCATCTCATCTGCTAGGGATTTCCGTAGTAAACACCGAGTGCACCCCATATCTATCAAAGCCCCTTGGTGACCTATCTGGCCTGTTCATGGATTCTGCAGAGTTACCTGGATAACAAAAGGGTGTATCGGAGCACCTACCATGGGGTCTTGTTGGTCCGGCCCTTCCTCCGGGCTCCCCGACTCCTCGGGTCTGCATGTCATGTCAGGATAACAGCTACTCTCGCCCCATACGCCGTATTCGCTACCAGGTGATTGGGTTGCAATGCACGACCGCTCCAGGACCACTGGGGGTTGGGCTCTTGTCCTCCCGCTGGTGCGTGACATCTGCGCAGGTGGTTCTCAGAGGGGTGGTAACAGACAGTTGAGAGCTCGATGCCCCTCCTGATCACAATGATAACAGTGAAAAGGACGGCATACAGGAACAATACCTTGGACCCCTGTGGGGATGTTCGGACGTACCAGTCCTCGCCCCACTGATGGACGTCCAAGCATCCTCCATGGTTGGTCCTTTGACTCACTCCATCACTACAACTATGGAATTCTTTCAACCCAATGTCCAGTTCCACAGCTGCCTTATACCAGTTGGAGATATATGTACACACAGGCTTGTCGTAAGTCCCGATCAAGTCCCATGTGGAACTGGTGGACCAGTAAACGTTCAGGCCACCCCCTTAGGTGGGTTGTTAACTTATGAAAGTCTTTCACATACTCCCTAGCCAGTCGCCCTCATTGTTTCAGTGATACCAACTCACCCTCTGCAGCTGTCTGAGCGCTAGCATCCTCTTCAAACTGGGCACATAACGCCTCCAAACAGAGACCCAAATCTGCTAATTCTCTAGCATGCCTCGTGTGCAAGCTCACCACCCAGTCTTCTGCGTCACCTGTGAGTTTCGTAGTGATGGCTACAACCCTTGCCCATTGGGACAGATAGAAGTGACCATAAGTATCCATATAACTAATTACTTGGCTCAGGAAGAGGGCCACTCACTCAGGATTGCCATCAAACGTAGCTTGCAAAGGAGGCAGTCCCCACGGTACCTGTGGTACCCAAGCACCCACACCCCAGGCAGGACCCGGGTCTCCACCATGTTCCATGTCCTCTCTGGCCCAAAGAGGTCTCCCCTCCCTGGATTGTTGTTGTCTGGGGCTGTGCTCTCTGACCCCTTCCTCATGTCTCCCATGCCTGGGATCTTGTGGAGCTTAACGCACCGTCTCACCCGACAAAGACATTGTCTCGGGTTTAACAGAGGGTTCCTCCTTCCTTTCCCTATACCGAGTTTGAGCCTTCCCCAGTTTGGGACTGGCCAAACAAAACCTACTTTTGGGTGGACCAACAGTTTCAGTTTAGTTTCAGTTTATTCACATTTATATACCGCCCTTCTCCCCAAGGGACTCAGGGCGGTGAACAGGCATGAATAAAACAATAGATACAAAATTTAAAAACAGTCTAAAACAAATTAAATTCTTTTGGCCCACAATTTAGTATTAAA
>JANHZT010035692.1:0-10254 GCA_032468215.1 Stegonotus admiraltiensis | reverse complement strand
CCGCAGGCCAGAACGTCGCTATACCCCCTACACGCAGAGACAGCCCTTTCGGCCCTTCTCTGAGGAAGGGGGGCCCTATACACAACACCCCTTCTTCCAAGGTACCGACTGTTCGACGGACAGGAACTGCTTCTGTGACAGGGGCAGGCCTTCTTCCACCAGACGTCCCTTCTGGGGTTCTGGCTTCAAGCAGTTCCGCAAGGGGAAATGACTAGGGGTCGCAAGGTCCCATCGGCGGTCGTCTTCGACTCTTTCACCGCCAGTGGGAGCAGTCGACCACGGACTCTTGGGTGCTCCACACTGTCACCTTTGGGCTCACCATCAAATTTACAGCCTGCCCCCCAAGTCGCTGCACCGCTTGTCCTGCCCCTACATCCTTGGAAAAGGATAGTCTTATGAGGGAAGAGATTCTTCATCTTCTGTCCATCAACACGATAGAGCCGGTACCATGGGACCAATGAGGGGCCGGGTTCTATTCCGTTCTCTTCCTCGTTCCCAAGAACTCCGGCGGCTGGCGGGGCATCCTGAACTTAAAGCACTTGAACCTCTCGGTTCGCTACCGGAAGTTCAAGATGCTTTCCCTCTGATCAATCCTCGGTGGGGTGAGACAAGGGGACTTCCTTCAATCTCTGGACCTCAAGGAGGCCTACCTCCATGTCCCAGTACATCCCGACCACCAGAGGTACCTGCGATTCCAGTATGGGGGCAACCATTATCAATATTGTGCCATGCCTTTTGGATTGTCTTCTGCGCCCAGAACCTTCACCAAGCTTGTGGCTGTCGTAGCGGCTACCCTCTGGGCCAGGCCAGTGAGAGTCTTGTGCTACCTGGACGATATCCTAGTCCTGTCGTCCTCCGAAGCACAGGCACTGCGGGACATGGCACTAGCGATCAACACCTTTTAACGGCATGAATTCTCGATAAATGTCCTGAAAAACCAATTGGTGCCCTGCACCCGCCTCCTCCACCTCGGCGCGGTGATCGACACCATCAAGTGCAAAGTTTACTTCTCACCAGACAGGATCCGGAGTCTGTCTGACCTGGCCCACCAGGTTCTGTCTCACAGGTGTGTCCCGCTTCTCCATCTGTCTCAACTGTTGGGGAAGATGGTTTCCTGCTTCTCAATCGTGCCGTGGGCCCGACGGCACGCGAGGCCCTTCCTACTCCCCTTTCAGCAGGCGGGACGCAGCGACTCGCTCCACAAGGTGCCACTGCCACCACAGGTCCGTCTTGCACTACATTGGTGGATTTCTCCACCTCTGTTCCGCGGCTCCCACTATCTGGAACCACTCCGGCTGACCCTGACGTCGGATGCCAGCCTTGTGGGTTGGGGTGCACACTTTCGAGATTTGGTGGTGCAGCAACGCTGCTCTCCATTGGACAAGAGACACAGCATAAACCTGCTCAAATTGCGAGCAGTCAGACTTGCCCTCCGCCATTTTCAAGCCCACCTCGAAGGTCAGCACATCTTGATACTCACCAACAACATAGCAGCCAAGGCCCATGTGAACAAAGAAGGGGGCACATGGTCCAAGGCCTTGATGTGGGAATTGGAGAGTCTGTTCACATGGGCAGAACGCCATGTTCTCTCAATAACGGCAGACCATATCTCCGGCGTTGACAATGTCCGGGCGGACTGGTTCAGCAGGGAGCGGATCGACCCTGCAGAGTGGCAGCTCCTACCCAGCTTGTTCCGGGAGGCAGCCCTTCGATTCGGAATGCCGACCGTCGACCTATTCACCAGTCCAGCCAATGCCCAGTTGCCTCGGTTTGTGACCCATTACCCGTTTCCGACGGCGGAAGACCACAACACCCTACGATGTTGCTGGGCCCCAGGCCTGTTGTACGCCTTTCCCCCGGTTCCCCTAATTCCGCGGGTACTTTGGAAGCTTCTCACCGAACGGGCCGAACTGGTAGCTCCCAACTGGCCGCGCCGACCTTGGTATGTGGACCTGGTCGCCCTATCCGTCTCCCGCCCGTGGATGATTCTCCCCCATCGTCTCACTCTCTGCCAGGGAGCCATTTGCCACCCAGAGCCCCAGTGGCTCCAATTGGCTGTCTGGTGTTTGAGCGGGTCATCATGAGAAAAGAATGTCTCTCTGATGGGGTGATAGGGATGATACAGGCTTCTCGGCGTCCATCCGCTTCTCGCATATACGATGCTACTTGGAAGGCGTTTTGTCTTTGGTGTTCCGGTAACCATCTGGATCCCACATCGGCTACTGTTCCCGACGTTCTAGATCTTCTCTGGGCCAGGTTTGAGAAAGGACTTTCTTTCTCAAACCTGCGAAAGGCCTCCTTCCACCCGGCTTCCATGGGCCAGAAGGTGTCCCCTTCCACAGTGGGCCGCTGGCTTAAGGCCTGTATTTCCTTGGCGTACGACCTGAAGGCCCGCTCGCCACCTGGCAGGATCCTCCCGCATTTGACCCGCAAATCCATTCCCTTCCCCCTTTTTTTGGTATTTGCGGCTTCCTGCTCCGGGCCCTCATCTGGTATGGAGTCTACTTACCTTGCTTGCTTGCCTCTCCGGAGTCACCTTTGGCTTGTTGGTGCCTTCGCGAAAGACAGGATTATGGGAAGGTAGGCGGGGCCATGGCACGAGGAGAGAGACAGAAAGGATTTGAATTTCACCCAGTCAAGTCATCTATGGAGTGCATCCGCAACGCCCAGAAAATGGACGTTCAGGTAAGTCCAACGTCGGTTCCCTGCAAATTGCCTCAGTCGTCCTTTCTTAAATAGGCTAAGGGAGTGGCCAATTAGCCCCAAGCCTTACTCTCGAGGAGACCTCCTCCTGAATAATCACTCCTGCTTTTTGGCAGCTTTGCATGCCCATGCATCGAGAAGAGGCTCCTCCTCTTCTTCACTTACGGAAGCTTCTGGAGGTTCTGAAGGCCCTGGCTGAATCCCCACCTCTGGTACCACATCTTCTCCAGCCTCCTCATTGTCTGACTCAAGTGCCAGCTACACAGGCTGCTGGCACAGCACCACACTTGCCTCCTCATTGTCGGAATCAGCTACTAGCTGCACAGGCTGCTGATGGGCCACAACAGGTTGTTCCAACTATCCGACACAGAATTCCTACCTCCCAATATTCCACAAACAGCTGTACCGAACCCCACTAATCCCATCACCAACATTGCTATCGCTATCGTCACGTTCTCGCCACCATCACCAACACCCGTGTTGATTATTCTGGCATTAATATGTTCGGCCAGCTGGTTTTCCACGTTGAGTGCCCCCCTTATTCGGTAAGTTGTCGAGGGCACTCGACAGTAATATATTCAGGTCATAAAATCATCTCAGCAATAGCAAAGAATAAAATATGGTGCAAATCATGAGTATTGTTGGAATGCTTTCTGAAATAGCTCAATTTTTAATATCATCCTGAAAGCTATATTTCAGTCCTTGGCAAGAGTTGAGTGGCTTGTCTCAGTTCTTTTACATTTTTCTTTAGCTGGGTTTTATCTGTCAGTTTACTATCTTTATTTTTTATTTCTTCAACTGAGATTTAATATGTTCTTGACCATAATAAAGTATATTGTATTCTAAATCCAGTGTTATGCGACTTGCACCCTGAAGTGATAAAACAACCTTTCCTTTCTGCATGACATTCTTATGAATATTTGGAGAGTACTATCTTATTCTATTTCAGCCTGCTTGGATTAAACATGGTTGTTTCATGGTTCTCTTCATGGGTTTAATTTCTATTTCTCTGATCATCTGTCATTTCTGAATCTGTCTGAATCTTTCTTAAATTTTGATATCCAAAGCAGAACAAAGTGGAATTATTTCATTTTATTATACTGATTATTTTTCTTTTACTTTGAACATAATGAAGTACCCCTCCCCCCCTTTTTTGTTATTAGTCTTATTTTTTGTTCTCTGATCTTTAGCTTTCTTGTTCATCCTTACTGTTATAGGTTACCAATTTATAGACTACTTAGTAATGTAGTCCTTTTTTCATCTCTGACATATATCTCTCTTCATTTTCCAGTGCACTACTCAGATAATTATGCGTGCGAGGGTCATCTCTCATCTATTTGCCAGAGACTGACTGTAGATTTTTTTCAAAGTGTTTAACCACGCCTCCTTTGCTCGTTGAGCTTCAGTCTTTTTCAGTCAGTCTGCTAAAGAAACTTGGGTTTGCTTTCTCTGGCATTTAGATAGTCAGATCACCCTCATTGGATTATTATTTTTTTCTTTTTTTTTCATTTAATTTCCTTACTGAAGAGCTGCACTTTTGAGACTTTGTGAGGAGGTTTCTGACAGCACCTTCCTCAGCTGCCAGTGGTGTGTTTGGCATTCCTGGAACTCCAGGCTGTCTTCCACTGCCCAGAACCATGCAGAGGCAGCGTCCCGGAGTTCTGTCCCTTTTAGGGCACCTCCGGTATTTGAATTTGCTGCCGGTGGGTGAATTGGTTCCCCAGTCCGCTGGCACAACTGCCACCACCATCGTAGCTCTAACTTAGTGAGGCGGCTCCAGAGCCCCTGCCTGGGAAGCCGTGGCAAACTGAAGACTAAAATTTGGCTTCGCAGAGCTGGGAGGGCTAAAAATAGTCTTTGTGCCATTTTTCCTTTATCGGCAGGCTGCGGGGGAGTGGTTTTCCCACTTCCGCCCACCATTTTGTTTTCAACTTGGACTGCGGTGGTGCTCTGAGAGGCCTGACTGTCTTGTGCCTTGCTTTTGACTGCCTCTCAGATCCAGGACTTCAAGCAATCTTCTGACCGCTGGACTGCCTTTTGCAAAGTGGTACTTAGGTGGTCGAGTTTGACTCCCGCGCCTTGTTCCGTGGTTTCCTGGCAGCCTGAGCCTCTGCTGGAAGAGCGTGTGAGGCCTCACATCGCCATTGCCAGCTGTTTGGACACAACAGCAAGGAGGACCAGGTTTGACCTTGTTTGCGCCAGGCCTTCATTATTCTGACTCTGGGTCCAATACCCTTCATAGTACTGGCATACTAAGAGTGGTAATTGGGGCAGCCATTCACGCCTCTTCAGTGAGGAGTGATAGTCTGGGCTTGTTTGGACCAAGTTTCAACCTATCGGCAGTCTCGATCCGACTGCAAATATCATGGCTGACTCTGCTCTGTCTTCTGACATTGAGCAAGCTGCTACCCCTCCCAAAGCCCATAGATCCAAACACTCTGGCTCTAAAAGGGCTAAGATAACCACCAGGAGTAAATCAACTAAGACTAGGCCTTTGTCATCTGGGCCTTCTAAACGATCTGCCGTGATTCACAAGGATGCTAATCGGCGTCACAAAGCCTTGGAAAGGCAATTTGATAAGGCACAATGCAATGCTCAAGGTGTGGAGCATCAGCGAGCTTCTACCACTGAAGCCATTTCTCCAGATCAGACTGAAATTACCACATAGCATGACTGAAGGGCTCTAAGGTTGGGCTCCAACTGAGGCTGGTATTCATCCCCAGCCTTTGATTGAGGTTTCACACGCAGACCCCTTTGCAGTCCAGAGCATGGTGGCAGTGGGGTTACACAGGCAGCCGGTACCCAGATGACAGGCCCCTGAAGCTACGGTCACCCCGACCCGAACCTACCCTTCACCTCGAAGGGCAGGTTCCTGACCAGCCATTGGACATTCAATCCCTGATCTCTGATGCTCTTTCCAAGATGCTGGTGGCTGGGATTTAACAGGGTGGCCAGGTACCACTCATGGCACCCAATCCACGGCCACAAATTATATCATTACAGCACATCTGGCTGGCAGGCCTGATTCTCCCTCTCAGCAGGACTTCTTGCACAGTGATGATTCTTTGCTGGAGGATGATTACCCAGGGGATTTGGAATTTTCTAAAGATGAGGGATTGCTGCCAAATAGGCCAGTGTTCACGGGCCTCTTCCGTCCCTCAGTCCTCAAGTCCTTGCTCCATAAAGCTAAGGTGACGACCAATATTGGAGTTGTTGAGAGCTCTACTGACCAAATTCAGGGAACAGCTAATCCACATGACGACCTGTTCATGATACCAAAACCTGAACAGGAATTTATTCCTTGCCCAAAGCTGTTTTTTGAGGTGATCCAAATACCGTGGAGTCAGCCTGATTCCTTGGCTACTCCTAGTGGGCATCACAAAAAACTTTATTGTTCCTCTCCCGATCTTCAGGAGCTTTTGCAGTTACCCTCCATGGATGTCCCGGTGGCTAATCTCATGTCTTCCACTGTCCTTTCCAATGACATAGTAGAAGGTCTTAAGACTGAGGACAGGAAGGCCAAACTTTCATTCAGAAAAATGCACCAAGCGGCCACTTGGACCATCAGGGCCGCAACATCAGCCTCATTTTTTAACCGGGCATCCCTAATATGGCTTTGCCAATTACAGGAGCGGCTACCGCTGGACAATACCAAGACATTAATACACTAGTAGCTGCCACTGAGTATTCAGCCAACGCATCCTTGGATGCAGAAAAATTTGCTTTTCGAGTCTTGGTTTCTACCGTAACATCTCGCCTGCTTTTATGGCTGCACAATTGGAAAGCAGATATGAAGTCAAAGTGGAAACTCACTTCAGCACCATACAAGGGATCAGCTCTTTTTGGAAAGGCATTAGATCTGATACTAATCGAGAACAAGGACAAGCGGAAGGTGTACCTTCCTCTTACAGGAGGCTGGACTGCAGGTACTCCCCTTACTTGCAATGGCAGCCCTTTTGGCCTGATTCTGGACCCAGCGGGTCCTATCTTCAGTGTTCCTACTCTCAAGGGTTTGACCGACCCACCGACAGACCTTCTGGGATTGGGGCAGACCCCACCCTCCAGCAAAGAGACCTTTTTGAGGGGTTGGTAACCACTGCTTCCAAAGGGGCAAGTAACTCCCGGTCATTTTTTCCCATTGGCAGTCGTCTTCATTTCTACCAGCAATGGGAGTTATCTACGACTGATGCTTGGGTTCATCGGATGGTGGGGCTTGGCCTCACCTTAGAATTCCGCTCCAGCCCTCCCAACCGTTACCTCCAGTGCCTGGTTTCTTGGCATCCTTTAAAGAAAGATCTCATGGACGCCAACATCTCTTGGACATACGAGCCATCGAACCAGTACCGTTGGACCAAGAAAGAACCAGGTTTTATTCCATCCTGTTCCTGGTGCCCAAGGGGGCTGGAGAGAGATCTTGAATCTCAAGCAACTCAATCGTTCCATCTTCTACAGGCGATTCAAGATGCAATTCCTCCAATCGATCTTGGGATGCATTAGGCATGGCAACTTCTTGTACCTCAAGGAGGCTTACTTGCACATCCCGATCCACCCAGCACATCGCAAGTATCTCCGCTTCGCGTATGCCAGTTGCCATTTTCAATATCGGACCATGCCCTTCGGCCTCTCATCGGCCCCTAGAACCAAATTGTTTACCAAATTGTTAGCGGCAGTGGCAGTGACTGTCTGAGGGATTCCAGTGCACATACTTTGCTTCTTGGACAACATTTTGATCCTGTCGTCCTCCCAGTCGCAGGCTGCACAGGACAGGGAGAGGGTGATTCACACTCTCCAACAACATGGGTTTTTTCTCAACCTGAAGAAGAGTCACCTGCAACCTACTACCCGCATACTTCACCTAGGTGCGGTGATTGACTCGGTCAGGGGCCAGGTTTACCTTGAGAGGATCCTCCTGAGGAAGGATAACCTTTCAGGGCAGGTGATAAAAACCATACAGGCATCCAGGCATGCTTCGACGAACCAGATTTACAACGCTTCTTGGCAATCCTTCTGTCTGTGATGTTCCAAAGAGCACATCGACCCAACTTCGGCATCAGTACCTGAGTTCCTTGAATTCCTGCAAGAGGGTCTGGACAAGGGGTTGGCCCCCCCACTAATCTATGTCGGCAGCTTGCAGCCTTGTCTACTGTACTTACCTCTGACTGTCACTGGACTCACTCTCAACATCTGAGAGTTCGCTGTTTCCTCCAGGGGGCTACCAATCTTCGACCCCCAGTGGTGCATCGTTATCCAACATGGGATCTTCCTTTAGTCCTTCAAGCTCTTACAACTTCACCATTTGAACCACTGGGTTCCATCAGCCTCTGATTCTTGACTCTGAAGGTTGCCTTTCTCCTGGCAATTACATTGGCCAGGAGGATCTTCAAACTGGCAGCCTTGTCCATTTGAAAGGACCTCTGTATTTTCTGTACAAACAAAGTTGTGCTGCTGTTGGATCCTTCCTTTCTGCCCAAGGTGAACTCTTGGTTTCACTGTGCCCAGGAGCACATTCTGCCTGATTTCTGTCCAGCTCCCAACCATCTGCTAGAAGAAAGATGGCACACCTTGGACATGAGGAGGGCCCTCCACAAGTACATTAAAAGGACGGCTTCATTTCAATGGACAGAAGCTCTTCTTGTATCCTTTCACCCATCATCAATGGGCAGGAAGGTCTCCTCCTCGATGGTGAGCCACTGGCTGAAGTCATATATTTCAAAAGCATATGAGCTCAAGGCC
Source organism: Stegonotus admiraltiensis (assembly GCA_032468215.1). Taxonomy (NCBI): domain Eukaryota; kingdom Metazoa; phylum Chordata; class Lepidosauria; order Squamata; family Colubridae; genus Stegonotus; species Stegonotus admiraltiensis. The sequence goes on along the minus strand of JANHZT010035692.1, from coordinate 1,818 downwards.
AGATCCTTGCCTGGAAGGATTCTGGCTCATTCAACTCACAGCGCTGCAACCACAGCTGCTTGGGCTACCCTGGCTTCCGTCAGCAACATTTGTAGAATGGCCACCTGGCCATCATTATCACCATTTATAAGACACTACAAATTAGAGAGCTATGCCTCAGCTGAGGCATTTTTAGGATGGCGGGTGTTGCAGAGTGTACATCCAGGGCCCAGGGATCAGTCAGCGTCCTGCCCAGGGTCCTTGAGCTTGTGTATATCCCATGCATGGGTTATCCGAGCAGCACACTGGAAAACTGACTTACCTGAACATCCATTTTTGGTGTGCTGCGAGGATAATCCATCATGCCTTTCCAGCATCTTGATCTTGGCTAGGGTGGGTTTCTTCTGTTTCTTCTTCTGCAGATTCTCGAGAGTACTGTGCCCTCGTGGAAAAAGACTGAAGCTCAATGAGCAAAGGAGGCGTAGTTAAACACTTTGAAAAAAATCTACACTTAGTCTCTGGCAAATAGATGAGAGATGACCCTCGCACGCATGGATTATCCTCGCAGCGCACCGAAAATGAGCGTTTAGGTAAGACAATGTCTGTTTTCAAGCTTTCTGGGTACCTGCAGTAGATTTTTTTTTCTTTGCCAATTTTCCTTTTTTTTCTTCATTTGAATGGTATTTTATCTTTCTTTCTCTCTCCCTTCCCTTATATCCCCCATTTCCTATTAGCTTCTCCTTACATGGAATTATGTTTAACATTGTTCTAAATTTTAAAAAATTGTATTTTTGAAGTTCAAAGTATGGTGTTTTACCTTACTCTGATTTAGACTCTCAATTGACTAGTATTACATGGAGATTGCCAGATTTTCTTTTGTTTATACTTCTTTTACTAAGTCTTCCCTATTGGTAACATAAAAACCAAAAGTAAATGATCTTCTTGTGCCTTTCTCCACAATCTGGAGTAGAAAATTATCAACTGGACTAATCAGGCATTTCTTAAAAGAATTATGCTTGGCAATGTTTGTCTTCCATTATTAAAGCCTTTTATCATTGCTCACACAAACTCTTCAAAAGAGTTGCAATTTCTTTTTAGAGCATTCTTTCTATATATTTTTCTTGGTTGGGTGACTTGCAATAAACACTAACAATAAACAAAACAATATTTGAACTGTTAATCCAGATATCCTGTAAAGATTTTCCTTGAATTCCTAAGCAGGGTAATTACTTTATAGTGCAACCCCCTCCTCCTTTTTGTTGTTTTTGTTCTTTTTGAACTGTGTCCTACTCTACCAGTAACGAATTCACTCCATCAGAAAAAATAGAGGTTTTTTTTTTTATTCTTGTCACCACATAGCTTGACAACTGCAATTCACTCTACTTGGGGCTATTCTTGAAAACCACCCAGAAGTTTCAACTGGGCCAGAATACAGCAGTGCATGCAGTTATGAGCCTGCCTTAATATGACCATGTAACACCTATATTGTATGAGCTACACTTGTTGCCAATTTGCTTCTGGATGTGATTTAAGGTGCTGATTGTTACCTATAAGGCCTTACATGTGTTGGAAGAAATACCCACCTGGTTCAGTTCCAAGCGAAGAGAAAGACACTGGAAATATGGAGGCTGATTGGAAAGGTAGTTTAATGATGAAGCAGAACCACATGGGCTTATTTATTTATTCATTCATTCATTCATTCATTCATTCATTCATTCATTTGACTTATATACCGCCATTCTCCAACAGGACTCAAGGCGGCGTACAGTTAGAACAAAGGAAGCAGACAAAAATTACAATCAATTTCAAGGAAAAATAATCACTTTGGCTCGAATTAAA
>JANHZT010035658.1:0-10256 GCA_032468215.1 Stegonotus admiraltiensis | reverse complement strand
CACTGGGCTAGGTGATCCTTCTGGTCCCTTCCAACTCTATCATTCATGGCTGGCTGGAGGATTCTGGGAGTTGAAGTCCCCCCATCTTCAAGCTTCCAAGGTTGAGAAACACTGGACGAGGTGATCCTTCTGGTCCCTTCCAACTCTATCATTCATGGCTGGCTGGAGGATTCTGGGAGTTGAACTCCCCCCATCTTCAAGCTTCCAAGGTTGAGAAACACTGGCCTAGAGACTATGGAAGGGGGCAAAGGGGTTTTTTTGCTTCCTGGAAGTCTCCAGAGGGCAGCCAGCTGAGCGGGTTTCTTCCCTTTTTTAAAGACTTGAGATGTTTGCTGCAAGAGAGGCACGGCATCAGAAGTCATGAGAAGACAGGCTGTTTGATTTTTCTTTATTTTTTTTAAATGAATGTATATAGCTGCCCAGCTGGCACATAGGTGACTGGAAAAAAGTCTTATCATAAAATAAAACCCTTCAAAACCCCTCCGTCTCCCTCCCGTGGCAGGAAGAATGCAATCAGGTTCAGCCCTTCATCGGCTCCATCTCTGCCTCTCTAGGGCTCTTCCCTCAGCCGAATCCCCCTCTCTGTTTTGTCAAAGCTTTCCTTAAGGATGCTTCCATTACTGGGTGTGAACCGGAAACGGCTTTGAATTTTGACATCGGAAAGGCTCAGGGAAAAGGCAGAGCTCCAGACTTCTGGAGGGCAAGGCAGCAGATGGGCATTTCTGAATTAATGGGCAGTGTTTCGGAGAGCTAGAATGGAAAGGGTGGATCCCCCAGGGCCTCCAGGGGAAGGTCAGCAGGTAGCAGGCGGTGGTTTCACCTTTTCCTCCAGGTGTGCAGGTGTGTGTGTGAGAGAGACAGAGAGAGAGAAAGAGAGAATATAGAGAAGTAAGGGATACACGCAGAGGACCTTCCTTATTCTCTGACTTCTAATCGTTCTTCACTGGATCAAGAAGGTTGCACAATAAATCTGCCTTTGGGAGGATCCGCCCAAGGTCATCCCTGGATTCTGGAGAAACGATGTGTGTGTCAGCTTTGATTAAATCTAAGAGAAACAACGTTGGTTGCTGTCAGCTGCCCATGCTGTAGGATGGCCGGCCTTACAAATCTATAATAAAACAAAAGAATTTGCACAAATTCTCCCTCCTAACTAAGCCTAGTCTCCAGTGCCACTCAGGCTCAATCCTTAGGACTGTGAGAGATTTATTTATGTATCCATCCTTCCATCCATCCATCCAGTTAACAGTAAGAGAGTTGGAAGGGATCTTGGAGGTCATCTAGTCCAACCCCCTGCTCATGCAGGAGACCTATACTAGGGGTTCATTCAAACCGCCGAACCGCCGACCTTTCTGACCAGCAAGCTTGGCGTCTTAGCCACTAACCCCAACCCTCACCCACGGGTCACATGTCGGACGTTCCTTCTCTTTTGCCTTCTCCTCCTCCCTTGAAGCAAGAGAAATGTAGAAGAATTGGGAACTGAGGCGGAATCAGTTGTATTGCAGACCAAGGGGAAGCAGCTTCTTCTGATCCTCCTTGGTGGGAAGGACTTGGTGGCTCTCGCCCAATTTCTCCGCTGTATCCCCTGAGGTGGTCCTCGATTTACGACCACAATTGAGCCAATTTTCATTGCTAAGCAAAACAGTTGTTAAGCGGGTTTTGCCCTATTTTACAACCTTTCTTGCCACAGTTGTTAAAGGAATCACTGCAGTTGTTAAGTTAATAACACGGTCGTTAAGTGAAGCTGGCTTCCCCATTGACTTTCCTTGCCAGAAGGTCGCCAAAGGGGATCACGTGACCCTCTAGGACCTTGCAACCGGCATAAATAGGAGCCAGTTGCAAATTGTCCGAATTTTGATCACATGACCTTTGGGATTCTTCATCAGTCGTAAGTACGAAACAACGGTTATAAGCCACTTTTTTCAGTGCCACCGTAGCTTTGAAGGGTGGCAGAACAAGTCCAGGGATATCTGCATGTGGCCATAGCAGGGAGGAGGATGTGCACAGGGAAACGCCGGGAGGCTTTGGGCCTTGGGGTGTGAAGGCGGCTTCCATCAAAAGAGCAGGGCCCGCTCCGTCTGCCCACCAATGGAAGCTCAGGCCTGAGGCTCCAGGTCCCTTGCAGTTCCTTGAATTGGCTCTCTCAGTGCTCACTGAACAAAGAGAAGCTCTCCAAGGTCCCTCCCAACTCCGTCATTCGCTTGACCACAGGAAACGTTTTACAACATATTCTAAAATGCTTTATGATAATTTTCATTTCATAAAAGGTTTTTTAAATGACAGGTTACAGTTACTTTGGATACGGAATTCTGGGAGCTGGAAGTCCACAAGTCTTAAAGTTGCCAAGGTTGGAGAGCCCTGTGATGGAGAGGAGCTCCCTCGGGTGTATGGGCAGCCCCTCACCCTGCCTCCTTCCTTCCTTCTTTCCTTGAGCTGACAGCTTGTCTCTTCCTAGGGAGCCCTGCGGGAGACAGACAAGCCCCAGGAACTGGGTCTGCTCTGCCTGGTCTGGCTTGGTGCCTCACAGGCATCCTGCCATCAAAAGCTGAAAAGGGAAAGATGAAAGGGCAATAAAGGTTTGTGTGTATGTGATTAGAAATTGTGTGTGTGTGTGTGGGGATGATAAGTGATAAGAACCAGGTGAGCCGAATCCTGTTTGTACCAGCATCCCACGGCCAGGCACCCTGAAAAGTATGCGGGTTACCCCCAAACACCTCAGAGTTCTCAAAACATTTTGGTGAGCTCTGATTGGCTTGAAACGGGCTGGTCACGGGGGAGAGATATACGGGGGGCAAAAACCTATACACCGTCTTGACTTTACTGCAACCAACATCCTTTGTAAAAGAACCCTTTGCTTCAACCAGATTGAGTTGAGGGCTTTTCTTTTCTAAGGGTTTGGATTGGGGCAGGTCTGGCAAACTGGTTCTGCCCGCTGATTCCTGTTGCTGTCTCTGCCAAGACTGGTAAAGATTGTTCCTATCTGGCTGCCTCTTCCTGTTCTTGTAAGTGATGAAATGAGGATGGTTATCATGCTAATTTCTCAATTACTTAAGGTTATTGTCCCATTAAAGACACCATTGCATATTGATGACGGTGTCCTGCTACGTACAACGTTGGGAACGCCAGCGGCTAACCGGTCTTTGTGAACGGCGGCTGAACGTCATTCCATGTACAGTGCAGGTCAAGAAGGGCCTACTTGGAGAACAGGCATCTGCTAATCCTTGTGGCCCAGACCTCTGGGCTTCTCTCCAGGCCGTGCCCCTTCTTCCGCCCTCTGCCAACTGGAGATGAGCAAGCGAGTTACGTAGATTCATGGGAAGGCAAGGACCCGTCCTCTCCTCAGCCTTCCCTCGCGCGTCTCTCTTCCAAACCTGGCCAAGGGAGATGTCTGTAGAAGTAGCGGAAGATGGGCGGGCTGCCTATGCTGAGTTCACTCTCTGTGTTTGGAGACCTCTGGATGTTGTGGCTTGCCCACAAGGGCTAAGTTGCATGTAATCATGGCCTGTCTTCACTTATGACCACAGCTGAGCCCAAAATACCCAGTGGTATTAGTACCTCCCTTGATCTTGATTGTATCCCTCTGTTAATCCACTTTAGGATTGCGTTGGCTTTTTTGGCTGCTGCCGAACACTGCTGGCTCATATTTACCTGGTTGTCCACTAAGGCTCCAAGATCCCTCTCCAGTTACTGCTGCTATTAAGCCTGGTTTCACTCAGTCTACCTGTGTAATTTTGGTTTGCTTGTTGTGGCCATTGGGGTGGGGGAGGGTTCCCATTTCTATTCTTGTTATATTGGGCTTTTTATTGCCAGTCACTGAGAGTGAGTGGGTGGCCATATAAATCCTCTGAATAAATAAAATAAATAAATGGAAGCGTATCAGGGTCTGGGTGCGTTTGCCAGCAACCGTGGGCGGTGATGCCAAGCCGTGAACAAACATGCCTGATTCTGGGAGGCTGCAGGCGGAGGAACAGCAGCACTGCCAAAACCAGCGCGGCTGACTCTGCTCAACACAAGGGCAGACACAGCCACCCCAGGTAGTCCTTGAATTACAACCTCAATTGAGCCCATCATTTGCATTGCTTAGTGAAACACTTGTTAACTGAGTTTTGCCCCATTTTCCATTAAGAGAATCACTGCAAATGATAAGTTATGAACCTGGTTATTAAGTGAATTTGGCTTCCCCATTGGCTTTGTTTGTCAGAAGGTGGCAAAAGGGAATGACGAAGAGCCTGGACAGCCATTTGTCTGGAATGGAATAGGGTTTCCTGTCTGAGCAGGGGGCTGGACTAGAAGACCTCCAAGGTCCCTTCCAGCTCAGCTCTTCTCTTCTCTTCTCTTCTTTTCTCTTCTTTTCTCTTCTTTTCTCTTCTTTTCTCTTCTTTTCTCTTCTTTTCTCTTCTCTTCAATTTCCAATTTCCAATTTCCAATTTCCAATTTCCAATTTCCAATTTCCATTCTATTCCATTCACCGGTGGAATGACTTGCCTCCAGATGTTGTGAATGATCTAACACTGAAGGTTTTTAAGAAGACTTGACAGCCACCTGTCTGAAATGGCATAGGGTCTCCTGCTTGAGCAGGGGGTCTGGCTAGAAGACCTCCAATGTCCCCTTACAGCTGTAGTCTGAACTGAACTGAATTGAATGGAAAGTGACTGAAATTTTACTGCTGCCAGGTTTACTAGGAGGGATGTTCCTGCCTGGCTGATCTCAGGAGACCCCTAAGTGCACAGGTTGTCTGGGCAGGTGGGAAGAACTGTTGGGGTCTCCAGGACCCTCCCTAAGCAGAAGCCAGGGCCGCCATCCTCGGGGTCCAGCTTTCTCCCTCCAAGGTGGCTTTGGTGCTGGATCTGTCAGGTTGCTGCTGCTGCTGCTGCTGTGTAGGAGGCAGAGGCTTTTGGGGTGGCTTTCAGGGAAGGGAATGCTAAGATGCTTAATCAGAGGGCCTGTCAGCTGCTCCCTTCCCTCCCCACAGCCCCACCCAGGACAGGGTTTATAGCCTGGGATAAGCACAGTCTGGGCCCTGGGAGCCACCTGTCCCTAGACGCCAGGATGAAGCCAGGGGCCCTCTTGCTGCTTGTGGGCTCCGTGGCCCTCTGGATGGGGCTGCTGGCCGCACCACCCCGAAGTGAGTACCGGCTGATGCTGAGCACAGGTGAAGAAGTTGCTCACCTTGCTTGCTTCTGGGGGTGGAGCAGACGCCTGCTTGGGCTGGACCTGTGGAAGGGAGGGGGGCGGGGGGGGAGGAAGAGAAGGGGCTCAGTTCCTGCACCCTGAAACCTCGGCAGTGTCCTCTCTGTTGGAAGCGGTACCAGGTTTGGGTATGGGCAGTCCTCGAGTTATGACCGTAACGGAGCCTGGTCACTACAGTTGTCATAACGGTCATAAAACAAGTCAGTCGGGACAACCACTTGTCTGCAATGGTCTCCTGCTAGATCAGGGGTTTGGTCTAGAAGACCTTCTAATGCTGGTATTCTGGTCACGTGATCATGCCAATTTTATGACTTTTTTGTAACGGTCATTAAGTGAATGCAGCCGTCCTTAAGTGTGAACCCTTTCTTTGCGACAGCTGCAGTTTTGCCAGAAAACCAAAGTACTTTATTTATTTAGAAAATTTATTAGACACCCATCTTACCACAGGGTAAATCTGGGCGGCTTACAAGTAAGGGCTAAACCGTCGTAAAACGTGACCACATGATTGCGGGCAGCTGCAAATGGCTGTAAATGTGGCCCCGTTACCCAGAGAGAGCCTCAAGGTGAATCACAAGATTGCCGGGGTGGGGGAGCGACCATCACAACTTCAGATTCAGGACGTAAGTCTCCTTTTTCAGGTAGGTCGTAACTACTTTGGATGGTCACTGAGTGACCCGTCGTATGTTGAGGACTACCTGTAGTCACCCGAAAATGTGGTGAGAAGACGTTTCAGCAGAAGACCCTGCCAGCCCAGAGCGTCGTGGAGCTTCTTGGATTGTTTCTGGTGCACTTCATCCACTGGCTGTCCAAAGGCTCCAGCTAAAAGGCTGCTTTGGGATTTCTCTAGAGCAGGGGGACCCAATCTTGGCAACTTTAAGACCTTTGGACTTCAACTCCCAGAATTCCCTTGCCCAGCCCCCCACCTAGCCAATGTGTAGAACAGAACAGAACAGAACAGAACAGAACAGAACAGAACAGAAAATATGTAATGGACTAGACTAGACTAGACTGGAACAGAATGGAATGGAACAGAATGGAACAACAGAACAGAAAACAGAACAGAACAGAACAGAACAGAACTGGACTGGACTGGACTGGACTGGACTGGACTGGACTGGACTGGACTGGACTGGAATGGACTGGACTGGAATGGAATGGAATGGAATCGAATCGAATCGAATCGAATCGAATTGAATCGAATCAAATCTAGGGATGCATGGACCCTCGTCTACAAAATCACTTGACCAGCTTGGTATAAGGCCTCCTGCCTTGAGCAGGGGTTGGACTAGAAGACCTCCGAGGTCCCTTCTAGCCCTAGGATTCTATGTTCTGTGTTCTAAAACGGCCCCCCGCCCGAACTTGGCAACTTTAAGACTTGTGAACTTCAACTCCCAGAATTCCCTAGCCAGCCATGCTAGCTGGGTAATTCTGGAAGCTGAAGTCTTAAAATGGCCAAAGTTGGACGCCCCTGTACTAGGTCATGCTACTGAATGGCTGGCTGGGGAATTCTGGGAGTTGAAGTCTCCAAGTCTTAAACTTGCCAGAGGCTTTCTGGGAGAATGTCATTGAGGAGGGTGGAACCTGGGCGTGTGTGTGTCCCTCGATCCCCCCCCCCCAGTCAGCTTGCCCTGGTTTGGGAGGCAGAGCTGAAGAGTCCCTGCCCCATAATTCTGATTACTAATCATTCATTTCCTCCTAATTATTTCCAGGTAATTTTCTCTAATTTATACCTGCAAGGGTTGGGAGGTGCTCGGCTCCACCCAGGTTGTCCACCCCCAGAATATTTTGTAGCCAAATAGAGACGCACCTCGCAAATTCCTGGGATTTCTGAGTTTTGCCCAGAAACAAACAGGCGAAATACAAAGAAAACATCAAAGTCTCGGGGGAAGTAACAGGCTTGTTGTAATAACAACACCTCATAACAAGTCTTGTGGTTGTGTAATATAAAGGACGCTAAACAATTAGTTTCTGCCTTTCGTACTGAATTTTTGACCTGTCAACAAGATGAAGAAGCCAGGGAAGGAAACGCACAAAAATAGGGGAGGGTGGGCCCCAGGTCACTGGAGGTGTTTGGTGAGAGCCCAGGTAAAATCTCATGAAGAATCCAGTCCTGGGTGTGCAACCTTGGCCACTTTAAGACTTGTGGATTTCAACTTCCAACCTGGCTGGCTGGGGAATTCTGGGAGTGGAAGTCCGGAAGTCTTAGAGTTGCCAAGGTTGGACACCTCTGATCTAGCCTAGTTGCTGAGGTGAGCCAGGACTGTTGATTGTACCAATAAAGGAGAATTTTTGTAGGTCAGGGTTGAAATGAGGGGTCCTTGGTGTACTCAGAGCTCGGTGATTTTCTTGCAGACATTTCATGACCCAACTAGGGAACATGGTCAGTGCTACAAGGGAGAGGAGTTTGCAGAATGGAGGAGAACGAAAGTGGGGAGGAGGAGGAGGATGGAAGGGCGAGGAGGAAGACTGTTTGGTCCTTGGCTGTTTTGTTGCAGATGTTTCATTGCTCAACCTGATGGCATCACCTGTTTTAGAAGGGAGGGGAGTTGTGAAAAGGAGGAGGAGGAAGAGAGGAGGAAGTTTCCTTGCAGATGTTTCAGTCCCCAACTAGGGAACATCATCCCAGATGTTTTTCCCAAGGAGACATTCAGACATCTTGTCAGTTTGGAAGCCATTTTTCTTTTTAGCTTCCTGACTGCCAAATATTTCAGCCTGGGAAATTGGGAGGGTTTTTTTTTTTGTTGGAGTCGTGGAAAATTAGCCATAACAGCATTCTTTATTCTGGGAGTCAAGGACATTTGCCTGTACCTGGATGGGAGTGACTGGGGATTGCCTCCAGTTGAGTCTGAAGGGTGGATTGGACCATGGGATGAACTTGTGGGTGTGGGGCAGGGGTGTGAACTTTCAACTGGGTGGGGAAAACCTGGAAGCTTTCAGATTCGAGTTTTCCCAGATGTGCCAACATGACAGCTCTAATAAAGTGGAACTTTGAGGAGCTTATTGTCTTGGAGTTTTATTTTGTTGGGGGTGTTTTTTGGAACCCTGACACATCCCTTATTTGAGGGAGGGACCCCAGAAGGAGAAGGATCTCCCACCTCTCATCTCCCTCATTCCTCAGGGAACGAGGGGCCCATCAACTGAGTTCCAGTGGGGCTCCAGAAGGAGCCCAGGAGAACCAGCCACCCCCTCCATACTATGCATTGGCAGCTCCCGAACTCCCTCGCTCTGATGCCATTTGTCTTCTCTCGCTCTCTCTCATTCAGGGACTTCTGGACAGCCCCTTCTTCCCCCCAGCGGCACCCCTGGGGAAGCTCCCCAGGCCAAGATCTCACAGGAGGAGGAAGCAAAGCTGGCATGCCTGGTGGCCCAAGAACCTGAGGTGGCCCAGAAGAGCCCTTTGCCCCAGGGGAAGGAAAGTGAAGAGCCACAGCCTGGCAAGGAAGGCAGCCTTCACCCTGAGGCAGCAGGTCCAGCCCCCAATGAAAAGCTGCTCTGTAAAGAGAAGCCACAGCCGGAAAGGGCACCTGTAAATAACTTGGAAGTTGAATCATCTGGGGGTCCCAGACCAATTGACCCCGCTCTGGACCCCTCTCTGGACCCCCGGACTCAGCTGGGAGGAGCTCCTGCCAAGCCCAGCTCTCTTGGCAGACCCAAGTTGGCTTCCAAGCCAGCATTGCCTAATCTGGAAACCTGGAACCCAGTCTGGAATCCCAATAATGTGGCCACTTCTGGTGGGAAGCCAAACACTAGCAAAAAGCCCACTTCTAGCACCCCAGGTGACAAACCCACGCCTGGAACAGGGAAGGCCACCCCAACAGAGAAGCCGGTTCCTGGTTCTGGACACACCATCCAGGACAAGCCGAAACCAGCTTCGGCTGCTGGGCATCACATGGGCCCCACATCTGGAGAGAAGCCAGCTCCTAGCAGTGGCCCCGAGGCCCATGGGAGGCCCATCGCTGGTGAAAAGCCCACACCTGGAGAGAAGCCACCTTCCCAGGTGGGACACGAGAAACACCCATCTGCCGACAAGCCGACTTCCTCTGAAAAGCCAGAAGATGGTGAGAAACCAGAAGCCGAGAAGGAGTCCAAACCTGAGAAAGCAGCTGAGGAGGGGAAGGAAACTGAGGAGGCGGAGGAAGGCCTCTTTGATGATGATGATGATGATGAAGAAGAGGAGCGGGAGAAGGGCAAAGAGAATGAAGGAAACCAAGAAGGAAACCAAGATGGCGATGATGCCTTTGACAAGGAACTGGATTACGGATTAAACAAGACCCCCTTTGACGCCTACTCCTACCATGATGGCTGGAGCGACGAGTGGGCTGAAGAGGCCGATCTTGGCTCGGTGGGAGAAATGGCGGCTCTTCCTCAGGCTGGAGATGCCAACAGTGATGGAAATCCAACCTTTGATGCCTGGGGAGACCTTGTGGGAGGGTCGAGGCCCTAACTAATTGCAGGCCCAGAAGCGCCTGGAAAGGGATGGAGCCCAGGAAGGGGGATTTGAAGCACAATCTGGAGCCTGGAGCTTTGAAGCTTTCATTTTTAAACAAATTAAAACTTCTAATTTCAATTTAATTTGGAGCCAGGACAGTGCCTAATAATCTGTGTTGCATCCAGCTGCTTCTAGACTCCTTGACTTATGACCACCATTGAGCCCAACATTTCTGTTGCTAAGTGAGACATTTGTTTTGTCACATTTTATGAACCTTTCTTGCCACCATTGTTAAGTGAATCAGTGCAGTTGCTAAGAGAGTCACACAGTTGTTAAGTGAATCTGGCTTTGACTTTGCTTGTCAGGAGGTCGCAAAAGGGGATCACGTGACCTCGGGACAATGCCACCGTTCTAAATCTGAACCAGTTGCCAAGCAACTGAATTTTGATCACATGACCACAAGGATGTTGCAATGGTCCCAAGCCTGAAAAATGGTTATAAGTCACTTTTTCCAGTGCTGTTGTATCTTCTAACCCCTGAAATCTTTCCAGAAAATGAAGTATTTCTCACAGAAAAGTATTGCAGTAACACATGTTTTGCTATACACATGTTTATTCCCTTTGTGTGTATTGGAACAAAA
>JANHZT010035628.1:0-10258 GCA_032468215.1 Stegonotus admiraltiensis | reverse complement strand
TCAGCTTATTGCCCCCCACAAACCGGGTCCTCATTTTACCCACCTTAGAAAGGATGGTAGGCTGAGTCGACCTTGAGATTTAAAATTCCCCAGGGAAAACTTTCAAGCTCTAAGTCAGTTCTCAAGCTCTGGGATTTCCTGGTGGTGCTCCATCCAGGAAGAACCTTAGCTTAGCTTCTTTTTTTTTCCCTACAAGTTTTTTATTTTTTATTAAAAAAATATCAAATCAATGCGTGAACACCTGGGTGCCAGGCATCCTAATACAAATAAAACTAATCAGGTTAATTATAATTATTACATTCAATCAACTTTTGCATTTCTGATTATAATACACGCTTATATTAGGTTGCAGTCTATCATTGTACAATTATCCCACGTTTTCTCTTGTTGTTACTTCCATTTTATGAAATAAAAGTGTTTACACTGATAGCTTAGCTTCCCGAGAAGCTGATTTTGACCGTCGAGACCATCAGTTTGTCTTCTTTCTCTGCAGACCTTCACTCGTTACTACCTGAACAAGGGGACACCAGAAGATTCAAGATGTGAACTGGAGACCAAGGCAGGTCTCCTTTCTCCAGGTGGGACATCTGAATTTTATTTTTTTTTTAATGGGGAGAATTGAAAAGTTGTCAAAAATCGAACGGCTGGGGGTGGAGGTATTTCATGTTCTTTTAAATATTTTGGTCCTGTGTTCCAAATCAGCCTTTCTCAGCATTGCTGATTTTCCAGTGCTGGACTCAGAAGTCTGGGAAATGAAGTCTAAAGGGCAAATGGACCGATTAAAGGAAATTTGACTGTTTTTTTCCCCCCACCTCTCGTTATCCAAAATCTAACATCAGATATAGGTTGAGGGCTGAAAGCAATGTTTCTCAACCTTGGCAATTTTAATAACGGTGGGTTTCACCTCCCAGAATTCCCCAGCCAGCATGCTTTAAGATGGGTGGACTACAATTCCCAGCATCCCCCAGCCAGCATGCTTTAAGATGGGTGGACTTCAAGTCCCAGAATCCCCCAGCCAGCCTGCTTTAAGATGGGTGGACTTCAACTCCCAGAATTCCCCAGCCAGCGTGCTTTAAGATGGGTGGATGTCAGCTCCCAGCATCCCCCAGCCAACATGCTTTAAGATGGATGGACTTCAACTCCCAGAATTCCCTAGCCAACATGTTTAAGATGGGTGGACTTCAACTGCCAGCATCCCCCAGTGGGAAAACCAGATTCATTTAACAATGGTGTGATTAGCTTAACAACTTCAGTGATTCACTTCACAACTGTGGCAAGAAAAATGATAAGATGGGGCAAAATTCCCTAAACAGTCTCACTTAGCAGCGGGAATATTGGTGCTCAATATTGGCCGTAAGTCGAGGACTACCTGTATACATTTTTGAGCCTGATCTAAAAGCCTGCTATATTCTTATTTATCTGTGTTAAAACTAGAAGAAAAAGAAAGAAGGGAAAAAACAAACAGTAGAGACGAATATTTCATTTTGGATTTCCCTATTCGTTGTTCTGCAACCTGTTTGCAGAGGCTGGCTGAATATTTTGAAATAATCCAAATTTAAGGGGCGTTTCCTGCTGCATCAAGGGAAAACTGTTAAGTGCACATGTGTATGAATCATCAGCCTGGTATTAAAATAAATCAAATTAGAATTGGGCCGTAGCCATTTTGGCATTTATCCTCCTCCCTAAATAAAATTCCATCAATCACCACCACTAGTCCAAACAGGTAAATTTACAGAATTATAAATAGATTTTGGGTGGGGTGACAGCGGCATAGATTTCACTTAAAGTTAGTGCTCAACTCACAACCTCCCCCGTCGGGAGCAGAATTTCCTTGGCTAAGCAAAGCGGTTGCTAAGTGAGTCACCTCCAAGTTTACGACTATCTTTGCCGCCGCCGTTAAACAGATCAGTGCGGTTGGTGAGTGAATCACAGGGTCGTCGAACAAATTTGACACATACACACCTGGCTTTGCTTGTCAGAAGGTCGAAAATGGCCATCACGTGACCCACCGGACACGGTGACCGTCATAAGTATGAGTCAGTTGCCGCAATGGTTGTAAGTGTGGAAAAACGGTCGTAAGTCACTTGTTGTAACTTGGAACGGTCGCTGAAGGAACTGTTGTAACTTGTGGAGTACCTGTCACGTATAAACTCCAGTTGACGTTTTGATTGTTGTAAGTTTGAGGACCAGTTGTAAGTTGGGTTTTTTTTCAATGCTTTTGAACAGACGCTAAATGAATCATTTTAAGTTGAAAACTGCCTGTATTCCTATTTATGGAGAGTTTGTAAGCTGAAAAGTTATGGGATCTGAAATCCATTCCCCCCAACAACGCTCAAGAATCCTTGGTTTTACAGGTAGTCCTCGACTTATGACCACAATTGAACCCCCAGTTTCTGTTGCTAAGCAAGATAGTTGTGAGTTTTGTCCCATTTGATGACCTATGACGGTGGGTAAAAATTCCCACCGTTGTTAACTGCAGCTATTAAATTGGCAACATGTTTATAAAGTGAACCTGGCATAAATATGAGCCACTTGCCAAGCGTCTGAATTTCGATCCCATGACCAGAGGGAGGCCTCAATGGTCGTAAGTGTGAAAAAACAGTCACAAGTCACTTGTTTCGGTGTTGTCGTAACTTCGAACGGTCACTAAAGGAACTGTCATAAGTCGAGGACTACCTGTAGATTTAAAAAGTCGCAACGTCGTTTGAATTCTGACGGGCGCCCTTGCTTTGATGTCTCTTCAGAGAACGGCTCCGCTCTTGTGGCAGACAGTTCCAAAGGAGAACCGCTCAACTTGAAGAACGGGCACGCCGTGGTCATGGAAAAGGATGGCTCGGCTTGCCCGCCAGAAATCATGAATGGGGGAAGTGGGGTGGGCATGGTTGCCCCCAACCCCTCCCTTTTCAGTGTGCTCAAGAAGGTAAGAGACGTTTGTTTGACCAGTGGTTAGATAATACAGGGGACGCGGAGGCTCAGTGACTAAGATGCTGAACTTGTCGATCGAAAGGTCGGCAGTTCAGCGGTTCGAATCCCTCATGCTGCATAACGGGGTGAGCTCCCGTGACTTGTCCCAGCTTCTGCCAACCTAGCAGTTCGAAAGCAGGTTAAAAAAATGCAAGTAGAAAAACAGGGATCACCTTTGGTGGGAAGGTCACAGCGTTCCGTGCGCCCTTGGCGTTGACTCATGCCGGCCACATGACCACAGAGATGTCTTCGGACAGCGCTGGGTCTTCGGCTTTGAAACGGAGATGAGCACCGCCCCCTAGAGTCGGGAATGACTAGCACTAGCAAGGGGAACTTTTACCTTTACCTTATTACTATGTATAAGTAAATTGACCCAGATAATACACTGTTTATTAAGCACCAATGTATGTTAAAGAAAAATGCATAAATAAGATAGATAGATAGATAGATAGATAGATAGATAGATAGATAGATTGATTTGAGTGAAGGGAAAGAAAGGAATGAATGAAAGGAGAAAGGAAGGAAGATTGTTTTTGATGAGGGCTATATAAAATGGGTGGGTGGGTGGATGGATGGATGGATGGATGGATGGATGGATGGATGGATGGATAGATAGATAGATAGATGTGAGTGGAGGGAAAGAAAGGAAGGAAGGAAGGTTGTTTTTGAGGGCTATATAAAATGGATGGATGGATGGATGGATGGATGGATGGATAAATAGATAGATAGATAGATAGACAGATAGATAGATATAAAGATAATCAGGGGCCTGGAGGCCAAATCATACGTTGAACAGTTGAGTGAACGAGGTAAGATAACCTTTAATGTCATGTTACCGTGAGCGCATTGGCCCACATTAAAAAATGAAATTCTGCGGCCTGCTCTCAAGAGAAAATATAGACCAGTGATGGTGAACCTATTCGGCACCAAGGGCTATGCTCGTTGGGGCCTCGCTCTGGAAAAGCTGGACTTCCGGGTTCTAGTCCTCATGCGCACTCAACGATCAGCTGGCTGGCACTTTTGCACAGGCTGGTTTTCGGCACTGCCACATGTGCGAAGGGATGTGCGAACTTCTGGGGTTCTGTCGTGCATGTGCACCCGACAGAGGAACTGCCTTTATACTGGGATTCAGTTGTCTCTGGAATCGTGCTCCATTTGATGCCGGTGGACGGGAGACCACAGAGTGATCCAGACAGCGAATGTGGTTCATTCATGTCACATCGCGGATTCTGCTTTTCCGCTTCAGATTTGGCTGCTGGCCCTCTCCATCGTTATGGACTTCTCCATTACCCTCTCGGTGTTTCCGGCTATTACCACGAGAATCGCCAGCTCCTCTCGGGACCAGTCTTGGCGTGAGTGATGGGTCATTTGATTACAAGGCAGGAAGAGGGGAACGGGCTGGTTTGCGTTGACCGGAGCTGGGATAGGGATGAGATGGGGATTTGGGGAAGGGGATCC
Organism: Stegonotus admiraltiensis; assembly: GCA_032468215.1. Taxonomy (NCBI): domain Eukaryota; kingdom Metazoa; phylum Chordata; class Lepidosauria; order Squamata; family Colubridae; genus Stegonotus; species Stegonotus admiraltiensis. The sequence continues at coordinate 5,836 of JANHZT010035628.1, read as the reverse complement.
ACTCCTCAATGCATCTCCAAGTTGAAGATCAGGTGGTGGGAAAGGGCTGCCCCCGAGGAGGTCCTTGGTGCTGTCTGAACTTGGTGGTTTTCTCACAGACGTTTCATGACCCAACTAGGGAACGTCATCAGTGGTAGAAGGGAGGTGGGTTTGTAGAGAGGAGGAGGAGGAGGAGAATAACAAAGTTGGAAGGGACCTTGGAGGTCTGCTAGTCGAACCCCCTGCTCAAACCCTATAAATGGCTGCCCAATCTCTTCTTAAAAACCTCCAGTGTTGGAGCACCCACAACTTCTGGTGGCGAGTCGTTCCACTGATTAATTGTTCTAACCGTCAGGATATTTCTCCTTACTCTGGGGTCCTTGGTGCTCTCTTGAGCTTATAGACTTTTCATGACCCAAGTAGGTAACATCATCAGTGCCAGTAGGGAGTGGAGTTTGCCCTCTTTTTATTCTAGTGGCTTGCCCTGTCTATGTTGTGGATTCTTGGTTGGGCGGTTTTACTGAAAACTGTCTCTGTCTGGGACTCGGAGGGCTGAGTTAACACAGTCTAACTCTTCTGTGGGTCTCCCCATCTTCTCCCCACCTTAGAGAATTTCTTCATTCCCGTTTGCTGCTTCCTTCTCTTCAACGTCATGGACTGGTTGGGCCGGAGTTCGACTTCCTACTTCCTCTGGGTGAGCAATTGGTGGCAGAAGTGGGATACATTCTCATCTACGCTGTTTCCCGTGGAGGGGAAGACCAGATAATGGTCTTGAAGGAATCAGGGTGGGGTGGGGAGATCGAGGGCGGGCCTACAGGTATTCCTCGACTTGCAACCGTTCGTTTAGTGACCTAAGTTACAATGGCACTGAAACTAGTGACTTAGGACCGTTTTTCACACTTAGGACTCTTGCGGCATCTTTACCAAAGTTCGTATGCTTGGCAACTGACTCATATTTATGACTGTTGCGGTGTCCCAGGGTCAGGGAATCACCTTTGGTGACCTTCTGACCAGCAGTCAATAGGGAAGCTACTTAACAACTTAACAGCTGCAGTGATTCTTTTAACGACGGTGGCAAGAAAGGTCATAAAATGGGGCAAAACTCACTTAACAACGGTCTCGCTTAGCAGCAGAAATTTGGGGGTCAATTTTTTCAAGCTCCCTTCCTATTTAGAGTTAAGGGGATAGGAAATAAAAGTTTGGTCTACTGGTTGAGGCACCAGGTTAGCAACTAGGAGACGGTGAATTCTGGTCCCACCTTAGGGAGGAAAATTGGCTGTGTGACTTTGGGCCAATCACCAGGAGATGGTGAATTCTAGTCCCGCCTAGCTACGAAAGCCAACAGGATGATTTTGGGACAATCACCAGGAGACGGTGAGTTCTAGTCCCTCCTTAGGCATAAAAACCAGCTGGATGACAATGAGCCGGTCCCTCTCTTTCCCAGCCCAGCCCACCTCACAGGATTGTTGTTGTGGGGAAAAATAGGAGGGGGAAGCTTTTGTCGGCTACGTTTGCCGTCGTCCCGAGTTATTCATAAAAAGAATAAAAGGCGGGATACAAACGAATAAATAAATAAATGTGTTTTATGTACAAGCTCTGTTGAAAACGTGGGTTTTTTTCTCTCGCCAGCCGCAGAAGCACCTTCGTCTCCTTCCCGCCGCAGTGGGCCTGCGAGTCTTCCTCGTCCCCATGTTTCTTCTCTGCAACATCCCGAGGCAGACCGAGTGGCCTGTGCTTTTCCACCACGACGCCTGGTTTGTCGTCCTGATGGTGGTTTTTTCTCTCTCCAACGGCTACTTCGTCTCCCTCACCATGTGCCTGGCCCCCAAGTGAGTAGGATTGCTCCTCAAAAAGGAAGAGGAGGAGGAGGAGGAGGAGGAGGGGTTCGGGGTCCTGAGGGCAACCAGTGAGATATAAAAGGAAGCTCTTTTATATATATATATAAAAAAAGAGCAATCCAACCTGGAACTGGGGAGAAATTTCCCGACAGTGAGAACAATGAACCAGTGGAACTGCCTGCCACTAGAAGTTATGGGATGCTCCCTCACTGGAGGGTTTTTGGACAGCCATTTGTCTGGGATCCTACGGAGCAGCGTTTCTCCACCTTGGCAGTTTTCCAGAGGGGTGGACGTCGACTCTCAGAATTTCCCAACCAACCATTGCTGGCTGGGGAATTCTGGGAGTTGAAAGCCCACCCATCTGAAAGCCGCCAAGGTTGAGAAACACTGGTAGATAGAGTTTCCTGCTTGAGCGGGGGGTTGGACTAGAAGATCTCCTGAGGTCCCTTCCAGCCCTATGATTCTATAAGTTGCTGCATACAATCCATAATCCCCCATCCCTTTCTCTGTAGCGGTGCCTGCCCACTGGAATGAGGTCCTGGCTCAGAAGATTTGTGTGACTCCCATCCCAAAGATGTTCCAGAAATCTTTAAAAGCCTGGCTTTGGGATGAGGAGTCTGTTAAGGAATTTGCAGAGTAACCCTTGAGTAGCAAGGGTGTGTACACGAAAGCGAGAGTAGTTACGAATAAACACAGTCAACACACAGATACACTGAGTTGTGTTTACTTTCAGGAAATAGTAAGGCACAGTCCAATAAACAGTCCAGGTCATGCACATATAAAGCAGGAGATAGCAAAACAACAGTCCAGTATAATCCAATAACAAAGTCTTCTTACCAGTTGATGTACTCATTCACAATAAACAGTTCTTCTCGATTTGCAAACAATACCATACAGAGATATCAGAGACCGAGAACAGCAAAGAGAAACAAACCATGTTTCTAGCTCCCTCTTAAGGACATTGGCTACAGAGCTAACCAATCAGGACGCAGTATGATGCAATACAGCAGTCTTAAAGCTACATTGATGGCTTACATATTGCCAACCCAACAAGTTAGGTAATAGTCACTTCCTAACAGAGTCCCCAGTTGTGATCGCTTCGTGTTTGCTTTGTGGTGATTACAGAATAGTCCTTGACTTGTAACATATAAAATATGGTTGTAAAGCTAAGTGTACCCCCTTTTTGATGGCAGTCGCTGCAGTTCCAGTGGCTGGCTTGTACACCGAATCGCACCTTAATCAGCGAGGTGGTTTCCTGCCGGTTTTCCCACAGTCAAGTCAGTTGGGGAAGCCAGCAGGAAGTGGCAAGTCCCAGTTCCGAGCTGCCCAGCATAAGTTGGAGTTGGGTAGAGGGAGGGAGGGAGGGAGGGAGGGAGGGAAGGAAGGAAGGAAGGAAGGAAGGGGGAGAGAGAGGCAGAGAAACTGGGAGAGGAGGAGAGAGAGGAGAGAGAAGAGAGAGAAGAGAGAAAGAAAGACGAGAGGAAGAAAGACAGAGAAAAGACAGAGATACAGAGAGAGAGGGAAGGAAGGAAGGAAGGAAGGAAGGGAAAGAGAAAGAAGAGACAGAAAGAGAGAGATGGATGGATGGATGGAAGATAGGAAGGAGGGAGGGACAAAGGGAAAGAAAGAAAGGGAAAGAGACAGAAGAGAGAGAGAGACGGAAGGAAGGAAAGAAGGAAGGAAGGGGGAGAGAGAAAGGGAGGACAGAGAAAGAGAGAGAAAGAAAAAGGGAAAGAGGGAGAGAGAGAGACACACGCAGAGAGAGAGAGAGAGAAAGATGGAGGCAGTTTTAAAGAGCTTTAAAAACAACTCCCCCAGCTTTGGACAGCCCTCTGCACAGGCTCAGAGTCGCTCTTTCCACCCAGCTACACAAGGGCAGTCCTGGACTCGACCTTCCGCCCCCGTTCCCCGCCCCGAGCCGAGAACGGCCGCCAGAACCGGGCTGGACAAGGAAAGGAAAGGAAGGGAAGGGAAGGAAGGGAAGGGAAGGGAAGGCGAGAGTCCCAGCAGGGCGATGAGCGACTCAGCCGAGGCTGGCGACTACATCTACCGTCGGGAGATCCCGCGGCTCTTCGAGGTAGGTCCTGGGGGGTGGGAGGGGTCCCCTCCGCCGGGGCAAGCAAGCCCCCCTCTTCCCGGGTGCCTGGGGTCGCCTCTGAGCATGCACAAAGCGCCCCAGGCGCACCCTGCATCGGTCCAGAGCGCAAAGGTGCAGCTTTCGGAATATATCCAAACTTTGCGCAGGACGCCAAAGAGGGTCGCGGGGGAGCGAATCTCGCCAGGATCCCCCTGGAAAGGAGGCAGAGGGTTTCTGAGCATAAGCAGAGCGCGCTCCGGGTGGAGGTGCTGGCATTTCGAGCCAACGGACCCTTCTTAAGGATGGGCAAGGCTGCCAGTTAATTCGTCTCGCGCGTGGGTGGGTGCCAATCCTTAATAAATGAACTGGAGACGGGAACGCTGCTTACAACGGGAGGGGAGGTCGGGCACAATTACACACACAATCACACACACACACATACACACACTTGTGAGACTGTCTGGAAAGTTGCCCAGACGGCTCCGGAGGCGTTTGGCTGCCAATCCAAGCAGAGCCAGGGTGTTTTTCCGCCCGCGCGTTGGCTGGAGGGAGGGGAATCGCGGGGCTTCCTCTGGCGCGACCCCAAATCTTGGGGGGAGAAAGACTGGAGTTCCCCCTACATCCCCCCACCCCCCCAATTGCATTAAGGTCTCTGGGCTCCTCTTTGGGGCTAGGGCTGCCCCCCCACCCCGGTTCTGCAAATGAGGCTGGATGATGCCATGGATGAAATGAATGCTCAGGATGAGTCAAAGCATCAGCTGGCATGGAATAATTGGCATAACTTTGCAACCAGAGGCGCTGAACTGGGGAGCTGCGAGTCCCTGTTCCTCATGCATTCCACTTTGCTCTTCCCCCTTTTTTTTTCCTGGAGAACCTCCAGCTGCTGTGAGGTGCTATCTTAGCTTTCCTTGAACCTTTATCCTTTATTTTTTTTAAACTTGCTGAATAGCACCCAGGAAGTGAGGCAGGTAGCGGTGACTTTCCTTAGCCGGTAAAATGCCTAGCTGGCTCTCCATCCCCGAACTCCAAAATTTGAGAGAGGCTGCCTGCAGTCAGTGGCTCTTGTGTGGCATCCTATGGACAGATAGACTGCCTCTTCCTAAGGAGGCTCCATTTCTAAATGGGTGAGGGGTGGGGCTCTCCGCGCCTGGCCGATTGTATCAGCCCAAAGTGGATGTTTTGCTCAACGTTTTGATTTTGTTTATAGCTTTTATTGTCCAATCTTTCAAGACGGGCTGGTTTATAAACAATCCAAAGGACAAGAAAAACAAAGCAAAAAAATTGAGAAAAAGTTACACTGCAGAGAAATGCAAGTAAAATGGGCCCAGCGTAATTTATAATCTGGGCTGGAAGGCAAGAGCTTTCTGTTAAAAATATATTCCATCTACAGCTAATATTTACAGATATAACTTTCTCGCATAGGCATGCTCTCTTATTCAACTATCCCAATTTACAACTTTTAATTTTTTTTAATGTTTGTCCTGCTTTTATTTATTTATTTTATTTATTGGTTCGATTTATATGCCGCCCTTCTCCGGAGACTCAGAGCGACTTACAATGCATTAAGCAATAGCCTTCATACTTTTGTATATACCTGCTTAGTAGGGCTTTCAGGGGCCCCAAGCAGTGTTTACAAAGTCAGTTTATTGCCCGCACAATCTGGGTCCTCATTATTTTTACAAATAACCCAAGGCGGCAAACTTATTGAAGACTTTTTGCATCCCTGCTCTACCTTACAGGATCGTTGTTGAGTTAAAGTGAGGGGAGAAGCTTCCAGATAGATTGCATTAAAGTTTTAAAAAGTTTTTTTTTAAGTTTTTTGCTTAAACTTTTAATTGGCCATTTTATGGGTAGGGGTTTTAACTGGGGAGCCAAATTGGTTTAATTATGTTTTAAATTGTTTTAATTTTCATATTGTATGTATTTTACTCTTGGCTGTTCA
>JANHZT010035389.1:0-10268 GCA_032468215.1 Stegonotus admiraltiensis | reverse complement strand
CTGGGAGTTGAAGTCCACAGGGTGTGAAAGAGCCAAGTTTGCCTACCACTGGCTTATACCATTTCAGACAGGTGGCTGTCCAGTCTTTTCTTAAAAACCTCCAGTGATGAAGCACCTACCACTTCTGAAGGAAAGCTATTCCACTAGTTACTGTATTTTTCAGATTATAAGACACACTGGAGTATAAGAAGCACCTTAGTTTTTGGGGAAGAAAATAAGAAAAAAGCTGATTGGCAGGCGGCTTGGCCTCTCAGAATACCCCCAATCAGCTGTTCCCAGAGGTGAACTTTAGCAACAGGTTTGCTGGTTGTGAGCTCTGCACCTTGCTTTTTCAGACTCTGAAACCTCCGTTTGAGAGGCTCGGCAGGGCTATATTTGGTGTATAAGATGCCAGTTTTCACCCTCTTTTAGGGGGGGAAAAGGTGCGTCTTATACTCTGAAAAATACGGTAATTGTCCTCACTGTTAGGAAGTTTCTCCTTAATTCCAGGTTGCTTCTCTCCTTGATTAGTTTCCATCCATTGTTTCTTGTCTTGCCTTCTGGTGCTTTGCAAAATAAGCTGACCCCTTCTTCTTTGTGGCAGACCCTCAAATATTGGAATACTGCTATCATGTCATCCCCGGTTCTTCTTTTCTCTAGACTGGCTATACCCAATTCTTGCAACCATTCTTCATATGTTTTTGTCTCCAGTTCCTTAATCATCTTAGTTGCTCTTTGCACTTTTTCCAAAGTCTCAACATCTTTTTTTTGTAATGTGGTGTCCAAAACTGGATGCAGTATTCCAGGTGTGGTCTTACTAAGGATTTACAAAGTGGTACTAATACTTCATGTGATTTTGATTCTATGCCTCTGTTTATACAGCCAAGATTGTATTAGCTTTTTTGGCTGCTGCCGCACACTGATGGCTCATGTTTAAGTGATCATCCACTTAAGACTCCACAGTTCCTCTCACAGTTACTGTTTTTGAGCCAGGTTTCACCTAATCTTGTACCTTTGGTTTTTCCTCCCTAGGTGTAAAATTTTACTTTTGTCCACATTAAATTTCAGGTTGTTGTTGGAAGTGTAACATACAAAAAGGAACATACTACCATCTATGGTGGTCATGTCAAAAAGCCAAACAATATTGGCAGGAAATAAGGAAAAAGATAGAAGAAAATTCAGATCAGAAGTTGGAAATGAAGCCATAAACCTTTCTACTTGGAATAATTACAACACAGTGTGAGAAAGGGATAAAATATTTAATTATCCACATTTTAACTGCAGCTCGCATACTCTTTGCCCAAAACTGGAAACATGAACACTTACCGACAGAAAACAAAATAATCACTAAAATTACAGAATGCGCAGAAATGGATAAACTTACAAAAGAGTTACAAGAGAAAGATGACACAGAGTACTACTTAACATGGCAAAAATGGTATAACTGGCTGGAGAAAAAGTTAGAAATACACTCACAGGGACACTAAAGAATAAGGTCAATTTAGAGACAAAATTTTGAGCACCAATTAAGGAACGTAACAATTTAAGGATGGAATGTATATTAATGTTTCACATGTAAATACATAAATATACAGATATATATTTATATAGATATAAAATATATAGATAAACACAAGAAAAATAGTCTACCGATGTGACAACTTTAAGAGTAAGTCGTAAGACTTGATTGATGTTAGTCATTTTTGTATGTTGTATTGTTGTATCTGTGTTTGTATTTTTTTTAACTAATAATTTTTTTAAAAAAACAATAATGCCAAATTTTTAAAAAGCATTATGTATGAATCAGTTCTTTGTACGCTTGTTCATTCAAATCACATGATTTGCATGTGTTACATTCCATTTTTTTTCCTTTCAGTGCAGTAAGAGAAATCTGGAAATAGAATAGAAATTATGCCACATTTTCATCTATGAAATTCTTGGATCAGCTTTATTTTCAAGAATGCCTTTGAGATTGAGATGAACATATCACCTGCCAGAAAAAAATGAAAACAATGAATACAGTTTAATGTTTAGTTTGGAAATGTTCCCTGACCTTTGGAAGGACAAAGTGAACAGAAATATTAGGGAATATATGGACAAAAGGGAAAAGAATATGTTGCAGATAGTATTCTGATAAATCTGTGAATGATCAAGCTCTCGTTTGCAGCAGTTTTACAAATGTTAAATGCTCTTAACATTTCCATTGTACCCACCAGATAAAAAGTTGAGGACCTGCCTTGAAACCCTAACAAATTACATAGAATGCAGTAATAACATCACAAAATTCTTGATTTTTTTGGAGTTTTGTTTTGTTGCATTTTTAAACCAATCCAAGCTAGTGATGTCCTGAATTACTCTAGGTCACATTGTAGATCTAGAGGGGTTTTTTTTTAGTCTCAGGGCAATGACGTTGGGAGATGTTACTATCAGTCCCTTGCCATACCCTGATTATATTATCATATCCTCTTAATCCTGGAGTTCTTTTTAGCTGTTCCTACCACAGGAAGGGATGCCCTATTCAATCTCCCTTGTAGCTGAAAGACCCAGTGGATTACAGAAGGAACTTGTTATGCTTCTGAAATTCTGATACAAGGTTTGACCGAGGCCTTGATTATTGCTTGGAATGAGCACATGGCAAAGGCCTTGGATCACATTGCATCTGGGTCAACTGTGTACATGGATCCCTTTGGGCCTCTTAATTTTTAATTTCTCAAGCCATTGGTGGACCTCAACATTTCTCATTTCTTTCCAGGCTTCCCTTGTTGGAAAAAGTTATTGGGAGATTGGCAGTGTTGCCATTCCAAAGGTCCCCAAAGGAACAAGATATTTGGATCTTTTCAGTTGGGTTTCAGACCAGGTTATTGCACTGCTAGTAGTTGACCTTGATCAAGTTTAGGATAGGTATTGCATCCATGCCGATTCTCTTTGATCTCTCAGTGGCTTTTCAATATAGTCAGTCATGGTATCCTTCAGGAGTGGCTCAAAATGTTGAAAATAGGGTGTACTGTTTTATGGTAGTTTTATGGTACTGTTTATGGTAGTATGGTCATTTCTTCTGAGGGCAGTTCTTTTCAGTATTGGTAGATACTGTCCAAGATTCATTTCTAGATTCTCGGGTGTTTTGAGATTAAGTTTCTCTCCATCCTATTTAGCATCTACGGAAATTTCTGGGTGAAGTCATTCATCAGCATAGGTCTAAATACAATCAGCGCACTGGTGGTATTTACAATTCTGCCTCAGGTCACACAAATGTTTCATTTCAAGGTTCTTTTTCAGTGCCTGAAGGCTCTGGGACTCTGTCTAGAAGTAAGGTCTAATTTAATCCTAGCAAGACCAAGGGATTGTAGGTTTTAGGGCTTCCCAGTTCTGAAGATTTTCTATCTTTGGCTCTGGATAGGATAGCACTTCTTCAGACAGAGTTGGTGTGCGATTTGAAGATTCTTCTGAGGAGTAAGTGGCAGCCATGGCCAGCAGGACCTTTGCACAAATCCATCCATCAGTTGCATCAGTTTCTGTAATTAGAGGCTCTGCTCAACAAACACTCATGCTTTACTTATCTACATTATGTACCTTTACTTATCTTTGGACTACTGCAATATACTCTACATGGGATTGCATTTGAAAGCTGCAGCTGGACATCAATTTGGGTTAAACTCTTAGGAATCAGAAAGATGCATTTTCTCCATGAAGAGCTGTCTGTAACTTACAAGCTACAGGTTTATTAAGAAGTCCCTTTTTAGAGAAAACAATCCCATTCTCCATTGTGGGTGGAGACAGCAGCCAGGCATGGGTTTCACTCGTCTGTTCAGATTAAAGGACTGAGTCTGTCATAGTTGTTAAGTCCTGCCCCTGTTGCTAGGGGCTTCCAGCTTTTGACTCAGTCCATCAGACTGGACTGACATGTGGACTGTTTCTCTGGCTTCAGTTGCCTTTCTCCTTCCATTCTATTGATCTGGACTCTTGGACTTGGACTCTTTGGATGGTTATTTGACTTCTCATGAGTGATTCGGATATTTCCAGTTTGGAAATTTTCTTTTCCCAGCTGCTGGCTTTGACTGGCTGGCTGAGGGGATTCTTTTCTTAGCTCCCGATTTAAATTTACTTGCCTTTGCCCATGGACTGGTCAAGTGCTCCGGGGCATTGTGGAGCTTCGCGCTCCGAGGGGAGCTGTTTGTTTGGTTTTTGAGCAGCTTTGCACTTCCGACTGCCGGAGGAGATTGTGTGGAGCTTCGCGCTCCCTGGAGAGATTGGGAGGTGGCCATTTTGTTAAAACTGACAGCGACTGCCCAATCCTTTAAAAATTGCACTTCGTGCTCTGGTAAATTGGCTGCCTTACTGGCTTGGCGATAGCCTTATTTAGCCACTCTCCTTCCCAGCTTGACAGCAACAGGCTGGAAAGCTTCGCGCTCCAGCCTTTATCTTCTGGTGGTAGGTGAATGTGGGAGGAGCTTCGTGCTCCCGTTTACAGCGCGCCATTTGGTTTGCCGCCTGAATTTTTTCTCAGCACGGCTGCACTTTCTCTGGCCTCTAGGCATTAGCCTGTGCCTGAATTATGTGGGATTCTCTTTGGGCCACATTATGGAACTGCAGGCTTTGACCTGATCTGGTTGCCCAATTCATCTGGCGATTAGACTTGGCAATTGCTGCTGCATTGCCACGAGCAGGTTCTGGAGATCTTTTTTGACAGCCCTTAATTGGTTGCAGATCTCAGGGGCAGGACTTGGAGCCAGACTTGGCTTGCTCCTCTTTTTCCATCTGTCTAGCTTGGGGTGACTTTTAGGTACCCATAAGTTTGGACTGCCTGCCGCAGGCCGCCTTTCATGCCCAAAGCTTTGGCTAAGTCCAAGCATGGCCGGGTGGCTGGGGAACGAGCCCAATGGTCTTCACAACCAACCACATCTGCTCCTGAACCATCCTGGCTTGATGGGCATGCTTACCTGTGGGAAGGATTCCCATTCTCATCACAAGCCTCGCAAGCATACCTCAACATCGAAAGATGAGAGGCGCAGGGACAAGGTTTTGAAGAAAATTTGTGAGAAGGCCAGTGGTCATCTGTCTTCTTCAACTGTGCCCAAGGAGGCGGTTAGTCCTTCAAACAGTTCGGAGCTCCCTGTAGAGTGGTCTTCAGCTGTAACCTCGGATCAGATGTCTCTTCGAGACTGCCAGATGATCATCCCAACATCTGGGTTGTGGGGAACAGTTTTACCCGCAGTTCCAGTGCCTGTCACAGCGGGTCTGGTTGCTCCTGACACCATCGTCACTCCGCAACCTTCTTCTTCTGATTCCGATCTGAGGGGAGCCCGGATTTCTCAGGAGCATGTTTGTCACCGTCATCTTTTGCCTGAACATCTTCAGCAGCTGATTGCTACTACTATTCAACAATCATTGTCAGCGGGATTCCTGCCTCCCAGCAGGGAAGCATCTGTGCGATCCTTCGCATCTGATTCTCCAGAGAGGGACTGCCATGAGGACTCCTTACCCACTGGAGCTCTGGGTTCCCTGACTATTTCCCATGGCAGCTGCTCCTCTCTTCTTTAGGAGGTTTATTCACAGGAACCAGACCTTTCAGATGATGAAGGCCTTCCCCCGGAGAAACCCGCATTCACCGGGCTGTTCCCTCCAGCCCTTTTCAAGTCTTTATTGCTTAAGGCGGTTAATACTGCTCAGCTTGGTTCCAGTTCGACTGAGACGATTCCTCCAACGTCTCGTGGGAGTCTAGACCCTATGTTTGTGGAGCCTACCAAGCCAGTGGATTCTATTCCAGCGCCACCTTTGTTTCTCAACGTAGTCAGGAAGCAGTGGTCCTCACCACTGGGTATTGGGTTGGCTCCAATACCATTGATTGCTGACCAGAAATATTGCAACGTAGCCCCTGACCTGGTGGCACTCCTCCAAGTGCCGACTATGGATGCCCAGTTGCAGCTCTGCTACCTAATGCTGCTATTCCTGGGGACCCGGATGAAGGGCTTCGTCCTGAAGGACGTCGTTCTGACCAGGTTCTTCAGTAGGCACATCAAGGGGCTGCCTGGGCGATTTGATCGGCGACTACAGCTTCCTTTTTTAACCAGACGACTTTATTGTGGTTGCGCCAGTTGCAAGATAAGTTGTCACCTGGTGATACGAGACTATAACAAGATCTGAAGAAAGTCATCGCAGCAGTCCAATTTTCAGCGGATGCCACCCTGAACACTTCCTGCTTTGCTGCTAAGTGTTTAGCCTCCTTGGTAGCAGTTCGCCGCTTGGTCTAGCTCTGCCATTGGCAGGCAGACACTAGGCAAAAGTGGCATCTGGTGTCTGTTCCCTTTACGGAAACCAAATTGTTTGGGGAATTGTTGGAGCCTTTCCTTGTTGAGACCAAGGATAAATGGAAGGTCTTGCCTACCACACACCGTAGGGGGGAATCCCATTTTCTACCGTATTCCCAGCATTCCCAGTTTCGAGGACCAGAAGGGAGTCTTGGTACTTCTTGTTTTACTGGGGAATTTACTCCCAAACAGTGGGAAATCCAAGACAGGTCTTTAAGAGGTAGACCCTTCTTGAGTAAGCGGCCTTTTTGTGGGGGAGGAGGTTGTTCAATCCGACGCCGTCGCTACCTGCATTTCTGATCCTCCCATTGGTGGCAGATTGGCCCTTTTCGCCAACCTTTGGGAGAGAACTACATCTGATAGATGGGTCCGGGCTACTGTAAGATCAGGATTGGCCATAGAATTCCTTTTCTTCGCCCCAATGTTTTTTGTGCGCTGTCCGCTTTCTCATAACAGCGATAGGCGAGTCCTTATGGATTCAGCAGTGCAGCATCTCCTCTCGATCAAGGCTATCCAAAGGGTGCCTGAGGATCAGGTGGGGCAGGGCTTTTATTCTCATGTATTCCTTGTCCCAAAGTCATCGGGGGGATGGAGACCTATTCTGGACCTTAAATGTTTGAACTGTTATGTGGTATATTGCCAGTTCAAAATGCAGTCTTTGTGTTCTATCTTAGACAGCGTTAGGAGGGGTGACCTCCTCTCCTCTATTGACCTCACTGAGGCCTATCTTCATATTCCTATTCTTCCCTCTCATAGAAAGTTTCTTAGGTTCTGTTATGCGGGGGGCCCATTATCAATATAGGGCCCTTTGGGCTTTCCTCCGCTCCCTGTTGTTTCACCAAGGTTTTAGCGGCCTTGGCTGCTTCCCTCAGGGTTAGATCTATTTGTCTCCAGTGTTATCTGGATGACATTTTAATTTTGTCTATTTCTACTCAGCAGGCCCGCAGAGACCTCCAGTTAACCCTTCAGGTCCTCGCTTCCCATGGATTCTTCATTAATATGGAGAAGACTCATCTCACTCCTTCAACCAGTCTCCTCCATTTGGGAGTGGTGATTGACTTGGTTGAGGGCAGAGTTTATATATCCCAGGAGTGTCAGGATAGCCTAATGGCCCTTGTGTGCATGGTAGAGGGGTGCAGGAAAGTGTCCCCTTTCTTACTTTCACAGGTCCTGGGCAAAATGACTTCAGCTATTTCCATTGTTCCCTGGGTTTGATTACATCAAGAGACCTCCAATGATTCCTTTTACCATTTCAGAACGCAGGCAGAGGCACGTCATCAGTCAAGGTTCCTGTCCCCAAGGAGGTACTCAGATCCCTCAGATGGTGGTGGTCACCAGCCATTGCCAGGGGTTGCCAGTTCTACGAACCTCAGCAGCTGGTGGTAACAACAGATGCCGATGTCTTTGGCTGGGGGGCACATTGCCAGTCGCAGGTAGCACAGGGCAAGTGGACTACCAGCGAGAGCCGTCGGAACATCAATTGGCTGGAATTGAGGGTGGTATTTCTGGCTCCCCGTGCCTTCCAAGGTCTTCTTGCAGGCACATATGTCTTGGTGTTAATGGACAATGTTGCGGTGAAAGCGCACATAAATCGGCAAGGCGGCACCAGGTCCAAGTCCCTGATGTTGGAGGCCAGGAGATTGGAGCTTTGGGCGGAGCATCACCTTTGCTTCTTGAACGCAGAGCACATCTCCAGGGTGTCCAATGTGCAGGCGGACTGGTTGAGTCAGCAAGATATCGACCACGCGGAGTGGCACCTGCATCCGATGATTTTCAGGGACCTAACGGCTCTGTTTGGCACCCCGGCAGTTGACTTGTTCACAACCCACCTGAACAGACAGCTTCCACGTTTTTACTCACGGTTCCCGACACCTCACACAGAAACTGTCAATGCTTTTTGTTCCCAGTGGCCGCCAGGCCTTCTCTATGCCTTTCCGCCTATACCTCTCATCCCCCAGGGTGATACACAAACTTCTGCAGGAACAAGCGGAATTCATTCTTCTGGCCCCTCACTGTTCACGGAGGCCTTGGTTTGCGGATCTCACTTCATTGTGTGTGGCCCCACCCTGGAGGATTCCCCAGGGCATTTCCTCTCTCACCCAGGGGGCAGTGGTCCACCCGGACCCTCAGTGGCTCCAACTGACCGCCTGGCACTTGAGCGGTGCGCCCTGAGTAGAGACAACATCCCCTCCGAGGTTATCTGAACTATTCAAGCATCGTGGAGACCGTCCACGGACTGCATTTATTTGGCTACTTGGCGGGCCTTTTGTGATTGGTGTGACTGTGAGGCCCTTCAAGCCTCAATTGTCCATATCCTTGTTTTTCTCCAAGAGGGGCTTGACAAAGGCCTTTCGCCCAATACACTTCAGAGACTGGTGGCGGCTCTCTCAACGGTCTTGACTTGTGGGTCTCTTCCTTCTTTGTCCCAACACCCTCTTATACATAGATTCCTGCGGGGAGTCACTAACTTATGTCCCCCTTTGGTGCACAGGTTCCCCACCTGGGACCTGTCTATCGTTCTGAATTCCCTTTCGGGTCCCCTGTACGAGCCCTTACGGACAGCTGGCCTCCGACTTATGTCATGTAAAGTCGCCTTTTTGGTGGCTATCACTTCTGCAAGGCAAATCTCAGAGATTGCCACACTGTCTATGCGCAGTGACCTCTGTGTGTTCCACGCTGATTGAGTGGTTCTACGTCTTGACCCTGCCTTTGTCCCTAAGACCAATACACCTTTTCATCGTATGCAGAAACTCATCTTTCCTGACTTCTGCCCTCACCCAGCACACCCTCTAGAATGGTGGTGGCATACATTGGACGTCCGGGTGTACCTTAAGAGAACTGCTGACTTCCGCAGGATAGAGTCTTTGTTTGTGTCATTTCTCCCAGTCCCAGTCCCTGCAGGGTGACTTCCTCGACCATCGAACAGTGGATACGGCAGACGATCACTAAGGTGTATGAACTGCATTCTTTACCCAGACCTGTTAACCTGACGGCGCATTCTACCTGCAGTGTGGCTACATCGACGGCTTGGGCCACGCAAGGGTCTTTGCTGGAGAACTGCAGGGTGGCGACTTGGACTTCCCCTTCCCCCTTTATTCAGCACTACAAGTTGGACAAGTTCACCTCAGCGGAGGCTGCGTTTGGACATAGTGCTACAAAGGGTTCATACTGGAGGGGAGTCTTCAAACCAGAATGGTCCTGCCCGTACTTAGGGACAGTGAACCTTGGTATGTCCCATGCCCGGCTGCTGTCTCCACCCACAATGGAGAAGGAACATTGGTACTACCTGAGATGCACCTTCTCGTTGGGTGGAGACAGCAGCCAGCCCCACCGTTTTGTCAGTCTGGTCCTTTCTTACTAATCATTGTCTTTTCTCCCACACGTAGAGTCTGTTTCTTTGTCTTTGCCAAAAGCTGGAAGCCCCTAGCAACAGGGGCAGGACTTAACAACTATGACAGACTCAGTCCTTCAATCTGAACAGACAAGTGAAACCCATGCCTGGCTGCTGTCTCCACCCAACGAGAAGGTGCGTCTCAGGTAGGACCAACGCCCCTTTTCTGAATAAATAATGTTTCTATATGTCTATGCTTTAAGTGGAAGAAAAGAACTGCATTCTTTAATACAGAACTCCTCAACCCTTGTATGAGCCATTTGGAACCGGGCCATAGAAGGGGCGGATGAGCGTACACACGCATCCTCACTTGCACAAGCAGTGGACGAGTGTGTGTGCACGCACTCCATTTGTACAAGTGGCGGGCATGTGTGCCCGCTGTTTGCACAAATGGAGTTGCGTGTATGCCCATTTGCTGGCCATTCACACAGAATCATCCCTCTCCCCCCACCCCCCAACTGGTCTGCAAAGCCAGAAAGGTTGGGGAACTCTGCTTTAATTCATTTTTTTTCTTTCTTTTTTTTATTAATTTTTGAAAAACAAAACATATTTAAAAAAAACATAAACAATAAATCACCCGTTGCTATACATAA
>JANHZT010035285.1:0-10273 GCA_032468215.1 Stegonotus admiraltiensis | reverse complement strand
GAAAGAGCTGCCCAGAGTCCCTTGGGAGTTGGGCGGCATAGAAACGCAAATAAATAAATAAATAAATAAATAAATAAATAAATAAATAAATAAATAAATAACACTTAGGTTGTGTTCACTGGGGTTTATCTGGGTATGCTCTATCA
Organism: Stegonotus admiraltiensis; assembly: GCA_032468215.1. Taxonomy (NCBI): domain Eukaryota; kingdom Metazoa; phylum Chordata; class Lepidosauria; order Squamata; family Colubridae; genus Stegonotus; species Stegonotus admiraltiensis. Next base: position 10,127 of record JANHZT010035285.1, on the reverse strand, counting down.
AATGTATGAAGGAGTTTGCGGCCTTAATGTGTTGGCAGTCTACCCAGTCAGGTTGAGATGAGAGGAAATGCTTAATTCCAGTAATTATTGGAATTTCCTCCTGTGCTTTCGGGAGTCCAGAATTTCCTTGACTTCAAAGTGTTATTCACCCTCAGTCAAAAGGGGGTAGATGGTGGCTTTGTTGCTGGCGTAAAGGGGATGTGGTTTCTGGCTTTAGCAAACTGCAATGGAACACTGGGTGGACCCACCAAAGGTTTTTTGGCAGGTCCAATTGAACTGTGATGGGTTTGATGATCTTGCTGATGGAGAAGGACCCTATGTACTTGGGATTAAATTTTTTGGACTGTTGAGTTGATTGTAGGTATTTGGTGGACAGGTAGTGCGTGTCGTGCTTCCCTGTTTCGGACAGACAGTTCCTGAGAGGCTGAGAGGTAGACCTTATTGCCCACTTTAAAGTCCTTGGGTTAGGTGCGCTTTTTGTCTGCTTATTTCTTGTACATTTCTTGCACTTCATCTAGTACTTTGTGAGCTACCAGCCAGGTGCTCTGCAGCTGAGTGACCCATTCCACTAGGGATGAGATTTGTGGCTTAGTTTGTGGCTAACTTGGGCATAGCTACAAAGTCCTCCTCAGATGCCATTTTAAAGGGGGTGAACCCGCTGCTTCTGTACACTGAGTTGTTGTACGCCACTTTGGCAAAAGGAAGGAGGTTGATCTGGTCAATTAATATAGCATGTCAGGTATTGTTCTGGGACCCCATTAGCGTGTTCATTCCTCCCCCCCCCCATTCTTTTGAGGCTGATGGGAGGAGCTAAGTCCCTGGGTGCTACCAAGCAATTTTAAAAATTCCTGCCAAAATTGCAAAGTGAATTGGACTCCATGGTCTGAAATGATGCGCTCTGGAGCTACATGCAGTGTACACACATGTTCGACAAATAGTTTGGCCAATGAGCATACCAAAGGAATCTTAGGGCACGACACAAAGTATGCTTGCTTTGGAAAAAGGTCCATTATCACCCAGATCATTGTATTTGCCAAACTCTGTGGAAGTTCTATTATAAAGCCCATAGAGATCTCCTTCCAGGGTATCTGAGGTGTTGCCACTTGTTGAAGGAGTCCTGGAGTCTTCCCTGGGTGCCTTTTCACAGAGGCATATACAGGGCAGTTTGCCACATAAGTTTCAATGTCCTTCTTTAGTGGCAACCAACAAAATTGGTGCTTTGTGAGGTATAAGGTTTTCACAAAGCCAACGTGCCCCACAGCTTTTGAATCATGGCATTTCTGCAAAACCATGATTCGCTGGCTTTCAGGCACATACAATTTGGCCTCCACCCAGGCTAAGCCACCACATACAGTACGGTCTGCTTAGTGGTCCTTGAATCACTTGTTCTCCTTTCAACTCTGCTTTCAAGGCAATGAGCAAATCATCTGGTACCTTTGGAGAGTGTTTTTCTTGGGCTCTAGTAGTGACTGTTGCTGCCAATTGTTTGGATGGAATGACTGGTATGATAATCTCTGCTTTAGAGCTGTTGTATTGGAGCAGCTGTGAGAGGACATCCACCAAGAAATTCCGCCCTCCTGGGAGATACCATAAAGTGAAATTAAAACAATTGAAATACTGGGCCCACCAAACTTGCTTGGGAGACAAGTTTTCTGGGTTTTTAAAAGCACTTCTAGGTTCTTATAGTCTGTCCAGACCTTGAAAGGAATTTTGCTCTCCTCTAAAAAGTGTCCCCATGTCAGTAGTGCCCAGTGCACTGCATAGGCTTCCCTTTCTCATACCACCCACCTGTGCTCTATTTTGCTCAGTTTTCTGGAAGTGTACGCACACGGCTGCAGAATCCCTTGATCATTTTTTTGCAGCACTACTGTAAGGATCACCTCTCCTTCCAACTTAAGAAAATATGAACTCTTGAAACGTGGTTGTTCAAAAGGATTTTTTTATTAAGCAGAAGTGACAGCCATCCAGCTAAAGCAAGATCTGAATACCGTTAGGCAAAGCAGTAGGATTAAAGTGGTAGAGACCCCTCCCTTTAAGTCAGAATGCATATTTTAGCCAATACACAAGTGTGAAGATGCTTTCTTTACTATTTCCTCTGAGAACCTGAACAAACATGCATTCCCACCACTATCCTTTAAAGGGAGACAACCCACATGGCTATCATAAAAATTCTTGCAGGTAAAGGTGATCTCAGGGCTCTTTGGCACCAGGATATAGGTTGTAAAATATCTGATGACAGAGGCAATGCTAGGGAATCGAATCCAAGTGTCCCCCCTCCTCCGATTGAACGGCAGTATCACTTTTAGGGATCTGACAAGTACACTGCCACATCACTACCATCTACTTGGATGACAAAGGGGGCATTAGGTTTTAGTATGAGCTCTGCCAAAAATAGGTGTTTGAGTTTTTAAAATGCCGCTTGACATTCCATTGTCCATTTCAGTGGCTAACTGGGCTTTGCCTTTCCCTCACATTTTGTTTTCAGTAAGCTGGTGATAGGCAGTGCTATCTGAGCAAACAATGGGATAAATTGATGGTTAAAGTTTGCAAATCACAAGAAATTTTGGAGTTGTTTCTTGGTGCAGGGAGGGGTCTATTCTGGGACCTCCTGCCCTTTCTCAGGGTCCATTTCTATCCCATCATATGGGAGATACAGTCAGTTTTGCTTTCATGAAATTCACAATTGGACAGTTTAATGTATAACTAAGCAACCCAAATTTTTTAAAGTATGCCTCAGATTAGCTTCACCTGCTTGGGCATAGTTTCAGTGCAAATTAAAATATTGTCCAAGTAGACTTCTGGCAGATATGTGGCATATAGTACAATTCCATTTTTGGTTTTTTACTGATTCTTCATGGATTTGTACATAGAGTTGTTTTCTAAGTCAGAAGACATTTCCCTAGGAAACGAGAAGTTCTGGAAATTAACCCTTTTGCTCCCCCAGATGACAGGATGCTCTTAGAGAGCATCTTGAAGAAGAGGAAGAAGAAGAAATCGGGTGAGTCTCTGGCTGGGGAGTGGGGAAACCAAGAAGCAAGTTCACATTTTACCCACCTTAGAAAGGATGGAAGGCTGAGTTGACCTTGAGCCTGGTGAGATTCAAACTTACAGTAATTGCAGGCAGCTGGTGTTAAATTATAGTGTATTAGTTTGCCACGCCACCAAGGAATTGACTTGGAAACTATTTTAGAAACTTCTGGACTTAAATCTTCTAGATGATTTTATTATCTTTAATTGACTCTGCTGAACTTATTTGCTTTCAAAACAAAGACTGCCTAAATGGTGTTTTGATTCTGTTGTGAGAAGGGGGAAAATAGTTCCAATTTTATTTGCTTCTGATTGGATCATGTGTGTGGGCTGTTAAATAAAGAGGCATAGATTTCAAGGTTGCTTTTGTAGTTAACATTGCAGTGATGTTTGACCACACGAGGGAGCCAAAAGACTGTAATATTAACAATTCTTACTAACTCTCCAGTTACATTATTTTATATAATAAATCTATTAGATTAAAATTTAAACTTTAATTATATTTTATAAATATGGCTTATTGCAAGAGGACTGAGAAGACTGGAAAAAAAAACATCAGAAGATGTTCTCTAAGACCTTTTTTCGATGAATATACAGCTAAAACATATGAACTAATTTGTGCAATGGAAATAAGCTTGAATAGTTAAATAGTTGAATAGAAATAACTTGATAGTTTCAAAGGAGATACAACACTTGACTGGAGATATTAAACAGGTGAAGGATGGAGTGGATTTGATGGAGCATAAATTGGAGAAGAAAGACATCCAGTATCAAGCTGATTAGGGTAAAAGGGCTCTTTTGGAATTATAGTTTAAATAACTGCAGTTAAAATTTTGAGTAGTTCCCGAACAGTCTGGAGAGTCTGGAGAGGATATCAGATCAAGGATGATTAAAGCCCAGTTAATTAATTGGGAAGAAAAGACCCTTGACTTTGAAATAGACAAAATTTATGAATTCCAGATTTGCTACTATGAGAAAACTACCAAGGGATGTTTTAGTCCATTTTGTAAGAACAATGAGATTGCTACTTCAAATCTAAACTAAGAATGGAAAACATGGATATAATTCTTTTGAAGGAAATCCCTGTCAGAAATTTGAGAAAAAGGAAAGTTTATTCCTTCCTTACTGATATCCTGAAGAAGAGAAATACTCTCTTCCGCTAGGACAAACTTGAAAGAGTGATATTCACTTATCAAGAACATTTAGAATTCAGACTGAATTTTAAAGAAAAGGCCAGGACTTCTTGATCAAATATAAACTTATTTTGGACCCAGCTGAAGAAATGGATACAGACAAGCAACTAGAAGTAAATCAACCTCAAAAAGTTAATACTGAAGATGTGGCTAAGATATCCATACAGGAACTTACTATTTTATCCAAGGATGAAGTTTAAGTTCATAAAATGTAATATTAATGGGGCAAATGCCCCATCTAAGCATAACAAAATATTTCATTATTTAAGGAAACTTAATGTTGATATAATTTGTTTACCAGAAACATATATTAAGAAACAAGACAAGTATTTAATAAATAAAAAATTAGGACAGGAATTTATATCTGCTGATATAAAAAAGATTAATGGAGTTGTTCTGTATATAAATCACCAATTTTAACCTAAATTACTTTTATCAGTTGAACAGGGTAGATTTGCAGCAGTGGAAATTGAACCTAATGGAATAAAATCAATAGTAGTTGGACTTTATGTGTCAAATGATACATACATTTTTCTGAACATCTTATGGATCAATTACTACCTTTCTCATATGAAAATAATGTAATAATAGATAATGATTTTATCAAAAAGTCCTTCCATAATTTTTATTCTAACCTTTACAAAAAGCAGGAGCTATATGTGTCTAAAAGAATATTTGTTAAGACAATGGTTACCTAAACTTTCACAAACTCAGAGACAACTTATGAATGATTCAATAACTACATTGCAGATAAACTTCTAAAGCTACTAAAGGATATAATAAATGATATATTACAAGGGGGAACGATACCTCAAACTTGAAAAGAAGCTAATATTGTGTCAGAGTTTCTTGCAAAAAATCAAATCCAGAAGCACACACAGATAAACTGATTCAGCAGGATTCATAAACTTCTTTATATACATAATAACAGATGAAGTATTTACAATACCAATATAGATTCTTCTTCAACATAGTAGCAGTTACAACACAAGGCAGGAGAGAACAGTTAGTTTAATTTCAGCAGAGGAGACAAGCACACACACACACTGGTTTCAGTTTCGTTTCTCAGACTCAGCGCTGAGCCACGCACAGCCTCCAAAACTGTTTCAGCTCCCATTGGCTGACTTAGTTGCTATGCCTATTCATTGGCTGACCTTGTTACCATGCCTTCCCAGTCATGAATATTCTGACGTATTGCGTTATTACCAAAGGAAGTCCAAGACACCAGGATAAAGGAATTATAGACCAATTTCATTACTAAACAATGACTATAAACTTTTTGCTGCAGTTTTGGCAGAAAGATTAAAGCAAGTTTTACAGGCATATATATTCATGAAGATCAATCTGGCTTTCTGCCAAAAAGACAGTTAAGCAACAATGTGAGGACTGTTTTGAACATTATTGGATATTTACAATAGCATAATGAGAACACTCCTCCCTTCATGACTGGAATAGATATATTCTTCCTAGACCTGTATTTGAAGGTCCAAATTCTTTAGTTCAAATTTCTTCTCTATCTTATTAGCAAATTCTTTTACCTGTGATACATCTTTTGCAGTGAAACAAAGATCATCCACAAATGCCAATAGTTGAAAATCCCCACCTTGTAACTTTCCAGTGTATATGCAACCATCAGCCTTGCAACTCTTGAACCCTCTTGGGTTCAATGCAGTATCTAGACAGATATTCCAGTTCCTGGCTGATTGCTTCAGCCCATAAATGACCTTGTTCAATTTGTACACCATGTTAGGCTTTTTGCTTTCATACCCTGGCACTTGAACCATGTAAATTTCTTCCTCTAATTCTGTATTGAGAAATGCAGTGGTTATGTCAAAATGCCAAATTTTATGGCCATGTGCTACAACCAATGCTAGCACCAGCCTGATGCTTTCACTCTTTACAGTTGGTGCAAATACCTCATCATAGTGCACATTTTTCATCTGTGAAAAACCTTATGCCACTAACAGTGCTTTATACTGGACCTCATTATTGGACAGTACTTTCTTCTTGTATACCCACCTGCATACTACAGCTTTGCTACCCTGTGGCAAAGTCATAGATGTGAACACTTTATGTTCATCCATGGATTTCATTTTTTTGCCCATGGCTTCTTTCCATTTTATTTATTCAATTTTAGGTAATGCCAATGCTTCCTTATAGTTTCTTGGCTCATAGCACACATTACGCATTTTACTAGCAGAATACCTGTCAGGTGGAATCCCCTTGTTCCATCGCTCTGACCTGCGTGGCATTGACTGCTCCTGTGTTTCAAACCTCTGTTGCTTCATGTCTTTTTCAGCCTTTTCAGTTTCTCCTCCCTGAATGCTGACACCATCACTAAGTGAGTTACCATCACTAAGTGGATCACCATCACTAAGTGGATCACCATCACTAAGTGAATTATTCTATAAATTTGCATCAATTCTGTTCCAATTTTGCTTTGCAAAGCTAGCAGACCTGGAAATAAAAATTTCTGTAGCACCTCTATTTTACTCTTTAGTAAATAGCAGAACCCAAACCTGCTGTAGTCATCTACAATGACCAGTGCATACTTTGCTCCTCCCAAACTGGCTTGCATTGGCCCCACCAAATCTGCATGTACCAGCTCTAGAGCTCTTGTTGTCTGCCTTGTGCTACTTTTGCTCACTGGGAATGTTTTGGAATTTGATTGATTTGCATACTGCACAGTCCAAGTATGCTTTGCGTTCCTTTAAATGTAATCCTTCTGCAAACTCTTGCATTTTTTGCAAAACTCTGAAGCTGGTATGGCCAAGCTTTCTGTGCAAGAGATGAACACATGAATCATGTAGTGCATTTCCAAATGTTTGCGCACATTGAACCTTTTGTCCCTGCAACACATAAAGATTATCCTCTTTTATGCCCTGTGCACATACATTCCCATTTCTCTTTATGAGACACCTCCCATTTGCAAATGTGGTCTCAAATCCTTGCTTGTCTAAACTAGAGACACTAAGCAAATTATGCTCCATTTCAGGCACACATAATATATCATTAAACCTTGTTTCCAAATATGGATTTTGCATACTGCCTCTTCCAATGTCTTTAGCCTTCTGGTCATATGCCAAGGCTACTGCATCTCCAGCAGCTGAATCCATTCTGAAAAAAACAATTTAGAATTATTAACAATTGTTTGACTTGCCCCACTGTCAATCAACCATTTGTCTCTGCTATTGCAACACCTAACTTTTGCAACAGAAACGTGTCCACCGTGCAATTGTATTCCTTGCAAATAATTTCTTCTTTGCAAATAACCTTTTCTTTGCAAACAGTCCTTCTTTAAATGAGTTTTTTCACCACAAAGAAAACACCTCCATTGTTGCTGTGCTGTAATCTGATATCTTTGGCTGCTACATTTCTCTTTGCAGACATCTTATCTGTTGCTAGGCTCCTTGGAGACAGCCAGTCTATGGAATTTTCCATTGCTCTTCGCTCTGCTCCTTGGGCCCCCATCTCAGCTATTTCTCCTGGTGGCTTTTTCTATAATGGTGTTTCTGCTCCTCAGCAACCAAACAAGCTTTTAAAGCCTCCAACGCAACTCCTGCTCTGGTTTGCACTCAAATACTGCAGAAACAATGTCCCACATTTCATCTAGACTGTTTAACACTAGCAGCACCTTCTGAGACTCAGGAAACTGCATCCCATGCTGTTCTAACTCCACAAACAAAGTTTGCATTTGTATAAAATGCTGTTCCACAGATTCACCTGTTTGCAAACTGGGTATGTATAATTTTCTTGATAATTGAACAATATTGCATGCAGACACACTGACATGCACACTTCTTAGCTTCAGCCTGACCTCCTTTGCAGTCTTTAAATCAGCTACATTGATAAACTGTTCATCTTCTAAACTCAAGCTGATATAAGCCATTGCTTTATCATGCTGCCTCTGATCTGCAGCTGTAAATGGCACCTGTGGTGGCTTAATAACCATATCCCAGGGCTCCTGAGCCTTCAGGAAGCATTCCATTTTTGCAGCCCAAATAATATAGTTCTTCTGTCCCAAATGAGGCAGAGAGCTCTCTTTAACTTCAACAGCAGCCATCCTGCAAAAATGTTTTCTCTGCCTGGTTTCCCTTTCAGGCAGACTCTCAGCTTAATTACAGTTCAGTCTTTCTGTGTGCTCTGGGCCCATAACCTATCAGAGTTTCTTGCAAAACTCAAATCCAGAAGCATACACAGATAAACTGATTCAGCAGGATTCATAAACTTCTTTATATACATAATAACAGATGAAGTATTTACAATACCAGTATAGATTCTTCTTCAACATAGTAGCAGTTACAACACAAGGCAGAAGAGAACAGTTAGTTTCATTTCAGCAAAGCAGACAAGCACACACATACTGGTTTCAGTTTTGTTTCTAAGACTCAGTGCTGAGCCACGCACAGCCTCCAAAACTGTTTCAGCTCCCATTGGCTGACTTAGTTGCTATGCCTATTTCATCAGCTGACCTTGTTACCATGCCTTCTCAGTCATGAATATTCTGACATATTGCGTTATTACCAAAAGAAGTCCAAGACATCAGGATAAAGGAATTATAGACCAATTTCTTTACTAAACAATGACTATAAACTTTTTGCTGCAGTTTTGGCAGAAAGATTAAAGCAAGTTTTACAGGCATATATATTCATGAAGATCAATCTGGCTTTCTGCCAAAAAGACAGTTAAGCAACAATGTGAGGACTGTTTTGAACATTATTGCTGGGATGTAGAGAAGGCCTTTGACAATTTAAATTGGGCTTTTGTTTTTTGACTTTTGGAAGATATGGACTTTGGGGAGAATTTTATTCAAGGGAGTAATGCAATTTATTATATGCAAGACCTGGTTATATTTTTGCAAGATCCAAAAAAATAATGTAGAATATTTGATGAAGAAATTAAATGATGAGATAAAATGGGATTTTAGCAGGTTTTAAAATAATCAAACAGAAAACAATAATGCTTATTGGCGGAGGTGTGGCCAACGTTGCGGTGATACAACGGACTCCTTGGTTGCACCTGAAAGATTGATAGGGTGGAAAATATTGGCTGAGCGAGGAGTGGAAGCAGCTGTGTATCCACATCCACATCTAGAAATTTGGCTCAGAGGAAGGCGGAAGAAAGCATTTTAGAAATTTACCAGACTTTGAATGAAGGGGGGGAAAAAAGACTTGGAGATTTGAAATTGGCTTTAAAAAGGAATTGGATAGTAAGACTTTGACTGAACTGAATGAATGATACTTTGTTTATGAATGGGATATAAGAGAAAGTGATTGGTGAAAGAAACTTTGTAACAACTGTGAAGACAAAAGTCTGGATTCAATATTAAAAGTTAACTTGCAATGCCATCTAGTGGCAGAAGGAAAAAAGACATATATTTCTGAAGAAACTGTGAGAACTGACCTTGACATTTTGGTTAGAAGATAATAGGACAGCTGTGAAGATTAGACTGAAACTTGCCTTTGAACTTCCTTCTTTTTTTCTGAGTTTTCAGATTGTCTGATTTTTTGGATTTTAAATTTTTTTACTGTCTCTTATTTTTTTGATTGACTAGTTTTATGTTTTGAGAATTGCTGGTGGAAAAAGACTTTAGACTCACTCCTTTTTTTCTTTCTCTCTATATATTTAGAGGGTTTTTTCTTTTTTTTTTCCTCCATTGGATTTAATGGAATTGGATTTTAAAATATTTTTCCTTTGGATTAAGACTTGAAGAGTCAGAAGAAACCTTTTTTAATTTATTCTATTTCTTGTTGGTTTTTATTATCTTCTCTTTTTTCTTTCCTTTTTTTCTTTTTATCAAACCCACTTTCTTTTGGATTTTGATTGTATTTGTCAGGTTTATGAAGTTGTCCGAATAAATTGCATCTCAAACGGCTTGTCTTTGATAAAACTAATTAGTCAATTTAT
>JANHZT010035157.1:0-10278 GCA_032468215.1 Stegonotus admiraltiensis | reverse complement strand
GCTGAGTCAACCTTGAGCCTGGTGACATTTGAACTCGCAGTAATTGCAGGCAGCTGGCAGCTAAGTGCTACTTAACAACACTTTAGTCTGCTGCGCAACCAAGGCTCTTAATTTATTAGATATAGCAAAACTGACAATGGGAGAGCAGAAAATAATTGCTTGTAACCTCCCTAAACAATTAAATTTGTCAGTGTAGGATCAGAGGACTCTTCCTCATGGTTTCCTAACGGTGCTTCAACCCTGGCTCAATGACCATTTTTATGCTGTGTCTTCATAATCTTTATTTCCTCCACACCAACAACTTAAAGCTGCCTTTAATTGTTCCAGTTTTAAAATATTTTTTTCCTCTTTTGCTTACACAATTTTTGCTGTGGATATGATCCATTAGTGATGTGATTACTGGTGCAGTAAGGAGTGGGATCTACACAGTTTCTACTGCCTTTTTTAGTGGATGGAGGTATGTCCACTTCCTTCCTGCCCCGGGCATTACCCTTCAAAGCCATTCTTGCTTGGGCTGCAGGAGAGTCTGGACACACAGAGGCCTTTGCCCATGTAATGCCTGCTGGGGGCTCTCTGAAGCACTTGTGAAGTCTTACAGAGATTCCTGGTACGTACAAGTTTATATACACAAATTTAATATTCTTCTGGAAGAGGGATAGGCTTGTTTTTTTAAGCTAAGGCTTGTCAGAACACTAGTTCTGTGCTGCAGAGTGGTTAAACTAGGAATGAGTTGGGTTCTGTCAATAATGCTTCAACAAGTGAAGCATTGACTCCTTCTGGCAAAAGATAATTTTGGTGCTGTGGTAGTGCCATTTTACCCACTGAATAGGCCACTTCTAGGTGCTGCTGGCCATGGCCACTTGATGGCAGCAGTATCTGAGATGGAGTTTGCTTATTATTGATGGCTCCTGTTTTATCTATGGCGTCTCTCCACTCCTGTAATTTGGCAGGTGGGTTATTTTTGACATGGGTTTAGCACTCTTTCAGAAAAGTACTAGACCTGTGTTAAGAAACAGATGAATTGACACGCAGCATGGACCATCTCTGTGCCTGAGCTGTTTACTTATTTATTTATCAAATTTATACAGTTGCCCATCTCATGAGAATGCTTGGTGGGAGGGGAAACAAAATAGAATAATCCACCAAGTGCTTTTTAAAAAATTGGCTTTACATTCAAACATCCAGAATATCACCAACTACCAACCACTACCTTTGCTACTGAAGCAGAATAGTGATCAACAGTAAGGGCAAGACAATTTACAATGGCATACTTTTCTAGCAACTTGTGTACTGGATGACAGCATTTTAGCATAGACCATTTGGCTGTGTTTAAAGGCAGAGTTTTTAGGCTAAGCCTCCTTCTCTTTTCATTTCCATTCCTTGTATTATTTCATCACCTGATGAGGTTCCACCTGTTCTAGGCTATCACAGAACATCTCATTCTCTGAATCATTTGTCACATGGCTGCTCTTTATAGCTTTGTTGGCAAGGCCAGGTCCTGCAAGAGAAAAAATGGCTCAGAATAAAAATAATAAAGTAGAATAAGAAAAAACCAGAGCAGATATGGACGGTTGTGAATACACGTGCAAGTGATTGTATCTTACAAAATCTGAAAATCCAGATGTCGGGTGTTATGTCTTTTCCCATAAATTAGGTCCAATAAGGGAGGCTTTAGTACCTTACTAAAGTTTTAAGTGTTTAAAGTCAAGACAGAGATGATGGATGGATGATCCTTTTTTTTTTTGCTGTTATGATTTGCTTTTCCCCTCCTCTCTCTTTTCTTTTCTCTTTTTAGATAGGTGACATGACTAGAAGTTAGAAAGGATAGACAGAAAAAGGGTTTTTTTAAAATAAAGTGTGACATGAGTAAAAGCTAGAATAAGTGATAGAAATAAGAGAAGGAGGAATATTAGTGTATACACTTTATAATAATAAAAGTAATAATAAAATATGGAATTGAATAATGATGGACTATAGCCTAATATAAATGTGTATTATTATTAGAAATATATAAGTTGACTGAATGTAATAATTATGAACAATTTTATTAGTTTTATTTGTATTAGAATGTATGACACCTGGATGCCACACTGTTCATGCATTTTGATATTTTTTTACAAAATTAGAAAAATTAAAAATTAAAGTTTTAAGTGTTTAAAACTGTTTTTGTGGGCATGTTATTTAAATTGGCTTTGCAAAATGTCAGATCCATGAGAGTCTGGTAATTGCAGTGGGTGTACATTTTATAAAGCATATAAATCGAACCAAGAAAGAAAGAAAGAAAGAAAGAAAGAAAGAAAGAAAGAAAGAAAGAAAGAAAGAAAGAAAGAAAGAAAGAAGGAAAGATAAATCTGACTTGCATAGGTACCTTATCTGATTTACAAAAGAGAAGGAAAATAATGCACAGTGGTCTGATTTGATCCAATTAAATAGATTATGTACAGCATATTAAGATCCAATAATCAATCTGGGCATCAATAAGCCAATAGGCTGATTTCTAAGTTATGACATTAGTTTTTAGAAAGCGGAAGGATGAGGAGGAAGAAGGAAAGAGCCACCTTCTTCAAATCAGATATCTCTTGCTCAAATAGAAATGTCAACAAGTTTTGGCTTTGCATAAAATGAAATCCTACATTGTTATGGCTTCTCTGAAGAAAACCTGAAAGTTCTATCCAGAGATCCAATGTTCCATCACAATGACAGCATTGGTTATTTTAAAAGACATCTTTTGAAGAAGGAAGTAATTTCACCCTCTTACTACACACTTAGTTCTTAATGACTGAATTCATAAGGAGCAAGAAACAGGCTACCAGGTCTTCAAATTATACAAATATAATTTCCTCATACGGGTGAATGCTTGCAGTAAAGGCAAAATCTGACCTCTGCCTTGACATGGAGTAGCTTCACTCTATAACAATGATCCTACAGTAAAAATGACTACATTGTTCAATATAAAGTGAAAGGAACGCACATTATCTACTGGGAATATGTGTAGTATACAGTACATAGGGTACATACATCGCCCCATTATAGCGTTTTATGAGATGCACTTGCCTGCTTGCTTCCACTCTTCATATACTAGTGGATTTGGACAGATTTCAGCAAGTCCATCTAATGAACTGTTTTGCAAAGACGCAATCTCTGAGTCTGGTTTAACTGCAAAAGAATAGAATGTTTTCAATGTTGATCATTAAAAGTCTGGAGTGTATTAATTTTCCCCTATCAGTACTACATATTTGGTATTAGGGTTAGGTTTGGGATTAGGTCTAGTTTTGTTATTAGGTCTGTAGAAATGATTCAATGAAGTGCTTTGCTGGATCTGTACTTCAAAGCCAATAAGCTCTCCCAGCTCCTTGAAAAGTTGACATAACTGCTTTTAGGGACCTCGGCAAGGATGGATTTCAAATCCAAGCACACATGCCCAGAAACTTTAAGACAACCTCAACACACTTGTGCCAAGTCTTTGATGATGCCCTGGAAGCTTCAAGGAACCAATCCAGTTCTTGCCAAATTATTTGCATAGCCTTGCTTCATACCATGCTTTAATTTAATTTAAGCACAAAGAGTATTATTTATTGAAGTTAATGGCCACAAGGCAAATAATATCCAAGCTGGGCATGACTGTTTCCAGGTTTCTGGAATTCCAAGTCAAGCTCATGATTTTAAATGGATGATTAGCAGAGAGGGGAGCTGTCACAGAACAGAGCAAGCAAAGAGCTCATTAATTACTTTTGCAGTATAGAACAGTTTGGGCAGAAACAGCATCTTGGCTATAAAGATCTTTTCATGTGTTCTTTAATACATGGAAAAGAAAGTTCCTAAAAGATGGTTGGAGACTCCTATTACACTTTTCATTCAGGAGCTGAGGTTAGCATGCATAGAACTCCCCTCTCCTAATTTATTCCAAAACCAGTCTGCAGTGTTGCACAGTGAGCCATGAATTACTCATCCTATTTTAGCTTGAACTATACATTAGGGAAGTCACCATTGGCTATATTCACACAACTTTTTAAAAATCGGATTAACAATTATTTTTCTGGGTTCACACAATACACTGAATCATAAGTCAAACAAGCTTGATTTGTATTATTTTTCAGCTACAAAATATTAACCACAGTTAATCCTAACCAAATGTAATATTGTATGTTTTGATTGAATACCTGTTAGGTCTTTAACTAACCTGCAAAGTGTGTTATAAACCCAGCCATTGAGTGGCTTTTGTTCATCACTGCAGGAAGAGGTTAAGAGTTGGGGACAGGCCAAATTTCCTTTTAAGTCAAGTGATCCCAAGTTGTTCTGTAGATCTTTTGAGGGCTGCTTCCTGTGCCAAAGTCCCAAACAGGTCAAAACAGGTTTGATTGCTCCACTCCAAACTGATGAGCTACTTGAGCAATTTGGATATAGGTCAAAGTATCTAAGATTAGGGCTTGGGAGACAACATGAAAAAACCCCATCTAGTTGAAACTCCCTGGCCTAGAGGACCAAACTTCCATAACCAAACGTGTCTATCAAGATCTTTAAATTCCAAAGAAGAAAATACTATGTGCACTAAATTGCACGGAAGCACCAGCAAAGTGACTTCACACAGGAGAAGTCAAGGAGCCAAGGAGGGAGAGAGCAAGATTACTTTTAAGTTTAGGTTGTGGAACTTGAATTGTAAAGAGTATAGCTATCTAATCACAGCTGTTGGTGAAAGTATCCCAGATGCCTCCCTCTCAACCTGCTTTTGCTACCCACAAGCATACCTGATTTTTTCTTGAAGAAGGATTCAGGTGGTCTGGGCATATCATGGATCACTTCATAGAGGGGTTCAAAGTATACAAACATATCCTCAGAAGCTTTGTCCATCGGCAAAGTGTTGATGACCTGCCAGAAAGTCTAGAAGTGATCCCAGGTGGTACAACACCATTCCCTGGGTCCCCATGAGAGATCTGGAAGCAGTTGCAGTGATGGCATTGTTGAAACAAAGAAAGCAAGACCTAACCTACTGGGAGTCTCCTGAGATGCCTTCTTGATTTTCATAAAAGAAGAATAGCAGGATCTCTACTTGCACTCAATAAAGGCATTCCAGCTCATCGATGGGTACCTACCTGGGAAGTTCTCTCCTTACTTGTTTTCCATTTAAATATTTTTAGAATTAGTTATATTTCACTAAATTGGCCAGAAGATTTATATTTGAAGTAGGGAAAAAGAAGCAATGGATTTTTCTAAGTCTTGAATGTGAAGTCAGAATGACATTCATACAGGACTATATATTTTTTTTTGCAGTTGTTACACATCTTTTACTATAAATATGAAGATCAGAAGCTTGAAGCAGAGTGGAGGGCAGAGGAGTGAAAGTGGTCAAATTATGACATAAATCTGCCTGCAATACAAATCTCCAAACTTGGATTCTGCTAATACTTTCCAATTAAGCATGTAAATATTAGTATGTACCTGTGTTTCCCTGAGAATAAGACTGAGTCTAGTTTTCTTTTGGGGCCCAAAATAACCACCAGGGCTTATTTTCAGGGGGGCGTCTTATTTTTTCCCCCATGTATGGGACAGCCACTACTTCTGCTTGCTTGTGGTGGGGCAGGAGGTCATGTGGCGCACCAGTGCTACTGCTGTGAGGCGGGGGTAGCTACCCCATGGGACCCACACTGGCTTACTTCAGGACCCCCTCAGACAGGCCACCCATGCCCCAACATCTGCCTCGCCTTGAGGCCATGGCATCATCACACGTGCTCCATTGTGGACACAAGCAAGCAGAAGTGGGCTGACAGCCAGATAGGCTCCTGCTGCACATGGCTGTTGGTGTTGCCGCCATGAGGCAGATATTGGGCATGGATGGCCTGGCTGTGAAGGCCATGATGTAAGAAGGTGCGGGGCATGTAGGGCAGTTCCCCCTCCCCCTGCCTTGCCTCCTAGCTGAAGCACTGCAAGCAACCAGGTGGAATGGTGGGCAGGCGGCTGAACAGACTCTTACTGTAAGTAGCGCTTATTTTGGGGTAGGGCTTATATTAGGAGCACATATAATAGCATGCTAGGGCTTATTTGCAGAATAGGTCTTATTTTTGGGGAAACAAGGTAATAGCTATTATGATATGATAATTAGCATGTTTGTAGTTAGCATATAGTTAGAGCATTACCAAATAAAATACATCATATAAACTTAGTTGTATGAATTTTAAGTCCTTAAACATAAATTCAAGCTGAATTTCCTATTGTT
The DNA here is from genome assembly GCA_032468215.1 of Stegonotus admiraltiensis. Taxonomy (NCBI): domain Eukaryota; kingdom Metazoa; phylum Chordata; class Lepidosauria; order Squamata; family Colubridae; genus Stegonotus; species Stegonotus admiraltiensis. Next base: position 4,067 of record JANHZT010035157.1, on the reverse strand, counting down.
TCTTTCTTGTCTTGTCTCCTTTGCATCATTTAGCAACCTACTCACAGTGACACTCCTCACTTTAAGGAGTTCCCACAACAACCTCATCCAAAGCCCTACCAACTGACATTAATATTTTGCACCATTTACCTTCTGAGCTGCCTTCTTCATTTCCATAATATAAGCAGCCATAGCTTCCTCTTTGGTCATCTTTCCCAAGCTTTTCCAGGCATCCCTGCCAAAACCCCAAAATATTTCTCATCTTGGGCAACAGCTTCATTAAAAAAAAAACCTGCCAGAGGTTGAACTAGTCTGAAATTCAGAATCTCTCATAATGGTTCTTTCTTAATGATTTCTTATGTGTGAGCACTAGGGATAATCACGCAGGGATGGCTGGTCATTAGTTTGTGTATGCTATGAATCATAGTCTCTATTTCAATTTCATGAATACTTTAAAATATTTACAGTCCAGTTTGAACCTTTCAAGAAGAGGACACTATTTAAAACAAATATAAATTTTTAAAAATGGATTGGCTCTGCAAGCAGTTCTAATCGAGGTAATTCCATTGACATTGATATGATTTAGATTAATAATGGGTCTTCATCGAGAATAATTAAGCCTGGATCCAGTTCAGTTAAAAAATAGCAAGTGACAATGATAAAAATAACAGAATTATAGAATTTATATGAGAAATTCCAAAAAAAGCCTTGTAGCTCTTCTAGTCTGTAGTCAAAATCAGTGGTGTTTGGGAGGGAGGCAGTGTCAAAATAGGCAAGATGACAGTTGCATCTTGGGAATAAAGTCCCACTTTTTGTATATGTGCCAATGCCAAAGGGGTGGGACTTTGGGGGTGATGTCATCCCCACCTATTTTGTCCTGTTCTGTAGACAAAACAGAACAGCTGCAAAGAAAGCCCTGTTTCTTGTTGTCATAATTCTAATTTCTTTACAGAGGGCGAAACAAAACAGGACAAAAGCACTTTGCTGCAATTAGCTTATATAGGCTGAAACAAATAGCACATCAACTTTTTCACTCTCCAAATCTATAGGGCTTTTTAGATCAAAAGTAGCAGTTTTGTACTGGACTAGTATCCAGTGCAATTGAACAATATTAATTAGGTAATTAATTGGGTAATATTATGTATGTCCATTAGTTCACAGATATTGTGCCTGCTCTAGAATTGAAAGAGCATCAGAGGCTAGATTCTAACAAAATATCTTAGCTCAAAACAAACTTCAAATGCTTCATTTGGAACTGGGAGAATTTGTCACTGGCTTTCTTACCATTTATATCTGCCAATAGGATCCCAAAATCCTGGCCTTGGGATCTGGCATTGACCCATTGTTGCTTGCTTGTAGTAACCATAAAAACGTAGCATTTCTTCATACGAAGGGCGATAGGAACCTGAGGAAATGGAGAACATGTTCATGATCCTACATGGAAAGGGGTATTTGATGGCAGGATTTCATTTTTAAGGTTCCCAATTGTGGTGGAACTATTGACTGAAGGGGAGGGTCAAGAGTCATTCCAATGTAAAGTCTATTTGGGGGAAGAAACATCTGAGGTCAAACCTATTAGGTCTATACCTGCTCCTTCCCCAGGAAAAGTAACAGTCTGGCGAGATTTTTGTAATAGATGAACAATAAAATATATATTGGACCTATCCATCAGTTATTCAGGTTGCTTGTGCCTGACACCAGTCTGTCTCCAGCCATGGTATAAATAAAACAATTGAATCTAAGTTCACATAATTTTTTTTCTTTAGGGCATTTCATAAGGAGGCAATAGGTGTCAATATATAAATACATAAATCCAATGGTTTTCAGCCTAGTCACTTAAGCTAAAACAGAGGTTGCTATGCAGTTGCTCCTTTTGAATATTAACCAATAATTATTATTGTTTAAATTCTTCTACCAGGCCTCTGCCAAATTGAGTGCTATATGCAAAGAATGAAAAAAAACTGTAGAATTCTGCATCAAGACATATTGCTCTAACTGGGAAAATAACAGGTTTAACTTCTTTTCTAAATTTAGAAATCTGGCTTCTTATTCTTTATGGCTGTTCAGAGAAGCCTGACAACTTTTGCATTTGGTGTCAGCCCTAATAGGTGAGCTAAGTAACCTGAGAGGATCCCCAAAGGGATTCTTACCATTCCTGGGCAAGCCTTGAATGACCTGGACAGCTGCTTCAAACTGCGTCTGGCAATTTGCTGCTTCTGTCTTCAACCCCATTGGTACCTAGTCAGATTTTTAAAAAGAGGTTGAAATTTGGAGTCTGCAGACTCCAGGGGAAAAGGGTATAGAGATGAGTGAAGTGGTAAAAAGAAGATGAGTGGTAGAAAGAAGTGTTAGAAAGATGGATTTTTCTTCCAATAGTTTTTCTCCTGCTCAGTGACTTATGAGTTACAGCAAGATCCTGTTAGAGAGCTGTGCTTACCAACCAAGATGCTATTTATTATAATTAACTTTGTTAGTTAAAACGAATAATTGGCCAAATTAACTTCTAAATTCTTGACTGAGCTGCAATTTAATCTCTTACTCCTAATGGTGATTTCAGATAGTGGGTTCCTAACATTACCAGTCAAAGATATGTGCAGCTATTCTATCTTTCCCTCCTTATCATATTTTCTGCAATTACAGAAAAAGGTTTTTTTTAAAGTGTGAAGTAAACTCTGGAAGGTTAAAGGAAAACAAGCCTCCACGCCATTAAATTCTGTGACCAATGTGGAGTGAATTGTTGAATCACATCTGGAAACACCTAATTCCAAAATGCATATCTTACTGTGAGACATTATAGATTTTAGGCAGGGAGAGATTCTCTTAAGAATCTTCCCCATGTGCCACTTTCTCTGATTGAGCACTGATACCATACTCAAAAGCAACCAGGCACATTTTCTTCTGGCTTAGGTGAGCAAAGCTCCAGTGTCATGATCTGTGGAGCTTTGCAGGGTTGAGAGTCACTTGTTTCACTGATGGAATTTTAGCTTCACTTTGCTTCATTGCCGCACCTGAATTTAGAGCTTATTTTCCCTGTCAGCCTTAAGAGCAACTCTTATCTAATCAGTTTCAAGACTCTGCACTGCAATCTACAAATAAAGTTTTTGGGAAGCATGCCCAGGCAGGCAGGCAGGCATGCAAAACTAGTGTCATACCATTATCATAATAACTTTCAGTTGAAATTCAAAAGCAAAAATAATTAGGTCTTGGCAGCCAGGTAGCTTTGCTTTACAGATAGTCTTTGATTTATGACCAAAATGGAGCCCAACATTTCTGCTGCTAAAGTGAGAAATTGTTAAGTGATTTTTGCCTCATTTTATCACCTTTCTTGGCACAGTTGTTAAGTGAATTACTGCAGTTAAATTAGTAACATGGTTGTTAAGTGAGCCTGGCTTTCCATTGACTTTGCTTATCAGAAGCTCGAAAAAGGTGATCAAATGACTCTGGGACACCAGAGCTGTCATAAATATGAATCAGTTGCCAATCATCTTAATTTTGATCATGTGACCATGGGAATGCTATAACCCTCGTAAGGGTGAAAAGCAATCATCAGTCACTTTTTTCAGCATTGTAACTTTGAACAGTCACTAAAATGAACTGTTATAAATTGAGAATTAGCTGTAGTATCCAGAGTTCAGGTTTTTTTTTTTGCAAAAACAAACAAATCTAAGACTATATTCAATTTGAAAACAAAGAGGGTGGATGGTGATAGCCAGTTTTTCCTAACTTTTATTTATTCTATTAGTCTGGGTAGTACTGCTCCTGAGCAAGTGCAACACTGAAGGAATGAAACTTATGCACTCTTCTATTGGTTGAAGCACTGATTGGCCCATGTTGTTTCCTGCTTGGCCTAGGCTTTCAAAGACTGAAAGAATGAAGATGACCATAGCCGGTCTCACAATATTTTAGCTTTTCTCAAAACTTGACAACATTAAGATGTGTGGACTTCAACTATCAGAATTCCCCAGCCACTTGAAATCTACATTTCCTATCATTGCCAAGGTTTAAAAAACATTGCTTTAGAGCAGTGGTAGGCAAACTTGGCTCTTTCACACCCTGTGGACTTCAACTCCCAGAATTCCTAAGACAGC
>JANHZT010035052.1:0-10283 GCA_032468215.1 Stegonotus admiraltiensis | reverse complement strand
TCCGATGATCGTGTGCCAAAGCTGTGATCGTTGGAGCCTTTTTTTTTACTTTTTTAAAGCATTTTTTTACTACCTATTTGCCCAAGCCGGTAGTAAAAAAATGCCTAAAAAGTTAAAAAAAAAAAGTTCCAATGATCAGCTGAGCAATGTCGGAACTTTTTTATTTTTTACTTTTTAAAGCATTTTTAACTGTCGGTTCTGGCATGTACCCTTGTATGTGCAGAGGGTACAAAACATTACTTTGATTAAAACCAGGAAGTAACAACAACTGGGTGGGTAGGCGGAGCCTTGTGCCAGGATCGCTACCGGTTCTCCAAACCACCCGCCAGGATCGCTACCGGATCAGGTGATCCAGTCCGAACCGGGAGCATTTCACCCCTGATAAAAAATCTCTTGAATATTTGATGATGAAAACTTGCAAAATTATGTTCTATAATCTTCAAAGGAATTCCACACAATACTCTCTCTCTCTCCCCCTCCCTCCCTCTCCTTCTCTCCCCCCCCACACAATCAAACCAACTAATAAAAATATAGCTGAGTTAAGAAATCCACTTATTAAAATTAATACAACTCTTAAAGCAGCAGCAGCCTTTTACAGTCTTCCATAAAAGCACGAAAAAGCAGGCTAGCAAATCTATGCTGTGTTTATGTGAGGGCTGAAGCAGTTCTTCCTAATTATTTTCAAACTATACCAAACTCTATGCTATGGAGTAATAATTTTCCATGAATAATTTCAGTACAGTAATTTTTAGCACTAACAAAGCTTCTATCATATAGAATAACTATAATTACTACTGGTGAATAAAATAGTTGCTATACATTGTGTTGTACATTGGGTGGCACGATGGCTCAGTGGTAAGACACTGGACTTGTCGGCTGGAAAATCAACAGCCCGGGTTCAAGACCCAGGTGCTGTGTGATGTGGTAAGCGCCTGTTCTCACCCCAGCTCCTAACAACCTACCACTTTAGAAGTATGCAGATGTGAATAGATAAATAAGCACCACTTCAATGGGTACGTAACAGTGCTCCAGAGTGCTCGTGGAAATGTCTTCAGACAGCGCTGATTCAGTGGTCTTGAAATGGAGAGAAGCACCACCCCCTAAAATCAGCTACAGTTAGCAGAGTAAAATCAGCAGGGATTCCTTTACCTTTTTATACATTGTGCCATCTATATGATGTTCTGATTTGATCCATGGAATATTTTAGGATTTCTTTGTGTATCCTGAAAAATCTGTTCATGAAATTTCTTAGCTCAGGAATGAGAGCAAATTTGTTTCCAGAAGTACAGTGTAGAGTAGACTACTCGATATTGCCCATTAATTCTTAGAATTTGTATACCTGCAATTTTGTGCCTTATTATCTGTGACTCAGTCCCCTTGAGTTTAACTTTGCATGTTTTCACTTATAAAACAGTTTTAAAACACATTGAATAGAAATTCTTCAGGAGGTTTTTAGTTTATCAGTATTTCTATGAATAATAGAAATAGAATGCTTGTAAATCATGTTTAGTACCAGAGTGATACGCAGACTATGGACAGTTTTGGTCAATGTCAATGCTGGCTAATAAATATACCTTTTTATATGTCTGACTGGCTGATGCTACTGTTTTTGTGAAAACTGTAATAGTTCTACAGACGATTATTAGCAAATCAGAGCTACAACATAAGATGCGCAGGAAGCTGTTTTTTTTCTATCTTCTTTATAATTCATTTTACTACCTTTGTAATCTGGTGGGCACATGGGAAGTTAACCATAGATGAAAATCCCAGTAAGATTTACATGACTCAGGGAGCCATGACTGAAATATGTAAACCTTTAACAAGCTATGGGTACTCCTTTTCAATTTAAGTTAGCTGTTGATCCAAGTTCACACTGTGTGTTATTCATAACATGATTTCACACTCTGTAAGAAGTAGCTTGCCCTTACCTATTAAAAAAGATCCATTAATTATGCAGAGTTTCTGACTGTTAAATCATTACTACTCCTGGAAAGTGGGGGAACCCTGGAGAACTGCTCTGCCCACCTGTGTATTCAAAAATAACATCAATTGTTCTTCTGTGTCAATGATGTAAGAGCATGAGACATCTTCAACTGTTCTGGTCCTCATTTGGATTACTTCTAGCATTAACCCATTAGTTAACTTTAGATCAGAAAGTTGCTGTTCAAATTTTATAAAGTTTATGCAGAAGGAATTTGGATTGCTAATGCAGAATGAGTGATTTAAAACAATTTTGGTTTCCCAATTTGATCTAAATCCATTAGCAGTGACTAGTACTCAAGAAATATTATCAATTATAAAATATGCTTTTCTTAATTTGAACATGTTTTAATGGACAGATAAAAATGTTGCGAATAAAGGAGAATATTTGTAGCTCAGGGTTGACATGAGAGGTCCTTGGTGCTCTCTGAACTTGCTTGTTTTATTGCAGACATGATGTTACCTAGTTTGGGTAATGAAATGTCTGAAAGAAAACAAGCAGGCTTAGAGAGCACCAAGGACCCCTCAGATAAAAATGTTTTCATGTGGATCTTATTTGAAAGAAAATTGAAACGAAGAGTTGGAATGCACTATATTAAAAAACTACTATGTAAGAAAGGCATATTTCTTACGGTCTTACTGTAATTTAGCATTTTATGTGTAAAATTGTACAGTTCTATATTGTTAGTACAATATAGAACTAACATTGCTAAGCTGGAAAATGTGGAAATTCTTTCCTTTTGCCTTTCTTTACCCCTCATAACTTTAACCTTAGACTGTCTACTATTGATCTCACCCCAGTCCTAAGAGGTCTGTAAGAGGTGTGCATAAGCGCACCTACGTGCCTACCGTCCCTGTCCTACTGTCCCCATTTATTTGTATCCATTTCCTGTATTCATAATCATGTTTATATTTATATCAATTATCTTATACATGCTTGACAAACAAACAAACAAACAAACAAACAAACAAACAAGCATTGGCTGTTCCTTTCACATGAAACATCCAATGCCACAAGTTAAAGTAGTTTCCTCTTTGTTTATGTATCCAGGCAAAACTTCAACATATGATTGTCATGGGCTACATATATGGAATCTGGGAGATTTGATTGAAATTTAAATCTCTTCAGCAGTACAACACTGCCTAATCCAGTTCAGTTTTTCCAACTCACATTATTCTTTAATAGCCATTTGCTATCTATGTGAAGCCTACAAAAAGCTACAGTGATTGGATGAGTACCACAATTATTTTAAAGAACAAGAAATATAATAATTTACGTAATTATTTAATATAATAATTTACATAATTATAGAACCATAAAACTAAGATTTGACATGATAACGGGCTTAGTTTAGGATGGTGTGGTACAGAATTTTATATAATTTTAGATAGAGAGGAGGTTCTATCTTGAAGTAAATCTGGTTAAATATCATGTACATAGTACTATTCAGTTTATTTCTAGGAAGTTATTTAAGAATACAAATAAATCCTTCAATACAGTTTGATTTTTCCTTATTAGATATGGAGAATAAGAGTGAATGTCTAAAATGCAATACTCCTCAAGGAACTGGATAAACAGTTTGCTGCTATACTCTTTTTAAAAATTCAGTTTGTATTATATTTATACTAAAATAGTCAAAACGCAATTTCCGTGAAAATGTACAAAAAAGTGTGTGTGTATTAAAATTGTTAATTAATTGTTAACTGCTTAACAATTTATGTGCTCTCTATCTATTGAAGGTGTATAAAAGCCCAAGTAAATGAATAAGTAACAATAAAATGAACTGATAATTAAAAGCTAAATTTTTTATATACTGAGAGACAGTAGGTTCAAGTGAATTTCTTCAAGCAGATCATCTGTGAGCATAGTAGAACATTCTTTCCTGTATATTTATTTCCTAGATAAATAAGTCTGGCATTACACCAGGAACATGTTCAGAATGACTTATTGTACAGATCTTAAGGCCTACCAAGTTGGTTTTGGAAAACAAGGTCCCTCAATAGTCAAATCATAATCCATTAAAAGCTTTAAAAGTTAATATCAACAACTTAGATTGTGCCTTGTAAGCAACTGGCATCTAGTGCAGCTCTTCCAGTACAAGCATGGAACAATCCTAGTATGTTGAACAGTTATCAAGTGTAGCTACCACATTTACACCAGTTGTAACTTCTAGACTTTTTTCTCAGGTGCCCTGAGATGCATTACAATGTTCAAGATGGGATATAACTAATAGAAACCCTAAATGATCTATTTGTAAACCTGTATGAATATGGTGGCTCAGCAGTTAAAGATGCTGAGCTTGTCAATGGTAAAGCTGCCATCCCAGGTTTGAGACTCGAATGCTACACGATGGGGTGAGCTCCCATTACTTGCCTCAGCACCTACCAGTGGTGGGTTGCTCCTGGTTAGGTTCGGTTTGATAGAACCAGTAGTAAAACTGGCAGGAGGCTCCACCCACCCACCACAACATCATCATGGGTGATCTGCTCATGCCACAACGAATCGGTAGTAAAGGTAAGTGGAACCCACCCACTGGCTCCTACTCACCTAGCAGTTTGAAAGCATGCAAATGCAAGTACATAAATAGGTACCACTTTGGTGGGAAGATAATAGCTTTCCATGTGTCTTTGTGTATAGTCATGCTGGCCACATGACTACAGAAATGTCTTCGGATGATACTTACTACCACAGGTAATAAACAGAGATGAGCCCCTAGAATTAGAAGCAACTGGACAGGGAAAAACTTTATTTTTATGAATAATTTCTCATTAAATCAATTCTCCATTGTGGGTGGAGACAGCAGCCAGGATGGGGTGTGCTCGTCTGTTCAGGTTGATAGACTGAGGCTGTCATAGTTGTTAAGTCCTGTCCTTGTTACTGGGTAGACCCAGCTTTTGGCTCAGTCTGTCAGTCTAGACAGGTGTGTGGGACTGTTCCTCTGGCCTTTTCTGACTATTTCTTTGACTATTTGTCATTTGGTTTCTGACCCTGGTTGTGATTGCTGGTTTTGACTTGGATTGTGACTTGGACTGTTATTTGGATTACGATTTCATCTGCAAACTGTAAGCTTTGATCCCCAGTAATGGGCTTGTCTGTTATCTGGGGCGGTTTTCCCTCACTCTTACTCCCATCCAATTTATTACCATCTGAGGATAAGTTTGGAGGGATCATGGAGCTTTGTGCTCCCGTGGGGGCGGCTAGAAACCTTTTTAAGGCTATTGCTCCCTCAGGGCAAATTGTGGAGTTTTTTGTGCTCCCTGTCACATCTATGGGCAGCCATAGGTTGCCAATTGCCTACGGTTTGCCTTGGCTGTCTCTGTTATTGCTGCCAAAATCGGTATCAACAATTTGATTTCGTATCGGGGCTTCCCCATCGAGTCAGCTAGCAGAGCTTCACGCCCCCGGCTGTGGCTGGTTGCGTGCCTGACCGCGAAGGGCTAGGTCAGCTGCAACGAAGATTTGCATGCCGCTGACGTTTTTTTGGCGCGAAGATCAGTTGCAATCAATTGTCTGCCCTGTCAGTGCTTCGCGCTCCCTTTCACTGCGCGTTCTGCTATGGGGGGGGCACCATTACCAGTATCAGGCCTTGCCCTTTGGCCTTTCATCTGCCCCGTGTACCTTTACCAAGGTATTGGCTGCCTTGGCAGCATCCCTTAGGGCTAAGTCCATTCGTCTACAGTGCTACTTAGACGATACCTTAATTTTATCCTCTACCCCGCAGCAGGCTTCCTCTGATCTGCAGGTTACTTTCCAGACCCTGGCTGCCCATGGCTTCTCCATCAACCTGGAAAAGAGCCACCTAGTCCCTACCACTCGTTTACTCCATCTGGGGGCTCTGAATGATTCTGTGGCAGGGAGGGTTTACCTATCGCGTGAGCGACAGGATAGCTTAAGGTCCCTGGTTTCCAAGGTTGAACAGGCTAGATCTGCTTCGCCCCTTGTCCTTTCACAACTCCTGGGCAAGATGATCTTGGCCATCTCAATAGTTCCCTGGGCCCAATTGCACTTGAAGGAACTTCAATGGTTTCTTTTGCCATTGCAGAAGGCGGGCAGAGGCACTTCATCTGCAAACATTCCCGTTCCCAGGAAGGTGATCAGGTCCCTAGGGTGGTGGCGGTCTCTGACAACATGCCGAGGTTGCCTATTCTTCGACCTGCAGAGAGTGATGGTGACGATGGATGCCAGCCTTCAGGGCTGGGGGGCTCATTGTCTTGGACAAGTAGTGTAGGGCACATGGAGCAACAATAACGCCTGTCGGCCCATCAACTGGCTGGAACTGCGGGCGGTCTACCTGGCACTTCGAGCCTTTCAACACCTCATCTCCAGTTCTCACGTCCTTGTCCTCACGGACAATATTACAGTGAAGGCCCATATCAATTGCCTCGGGGGCACACGGTCCCAATCCCTGATGTCGGAGGTGTTGAGATTGGGCCTCTGGTTGGAGACTTGACTCATTGCGGGTGGAACACATTTCCGGTGTCGCCAACGTTCAGACGGATTGGCTAAGCTGTCAGCGACTGGATCACGCAGAGTGGCGTCTTCACCCTCACATCTTCCGACAGGTTGCTGCACACTTTGGGACTCCAGTGATCCACCTCTTTGCCACACCGGAAAATGCTCAGCTTCCGTGCTTCATCTCACAGTACCCATTGCCGCATGTGGAGGCCACCAACTCCCTCCGCTCCCCGTGGCCACCGGGGCTACTCTATGTGTTCCCTCTGATCTCCCTGCTCTCCCGGGTGATTCGCAAGTAGTTGCTGGAGCAAGCGGAGCTCATCCTTCTGGTCCCATGCAGGTCTTGGTTTGCGGAACTAGTGTCATTGTCAGTAGACCCTTCTTGGCAGCTACCTCAATGGGAGGATGTCCTGACTTAAGGGGTATTGAGACACCTGGACCTGCAGTGGTTCTGTCTGACCGCTTGTTGGTTGAGCGGTGCGCCCTAGGAGATGCCAACATTTCGGCAGATGTGATCCGGACCATTCAGGCTTCACAGAGGCCTTCTATGGACTGAATTTACTCGGCCACCTGGCGTGCCTTTTGTACATGGTGTGATCAAAATGGGGTTCAATCCCTCCAGGCCTCGATTGTCAATATACTGGTTTTCCTTCAGGAGGGCTTCTCCAAGGGGCTTTCTCCTAATACATTGCAGAGACAGGTGTCGGCGATCTCATCAATACTTACCTGCGGATCTTTGTCTTCCTTGGCCCAGCACCCCTTGATTTGCCAGTTCATGCGGGGGTGCTACCAATCTATGCCCTCCTGTTCTACATAGGTACCCAACCTGGGACCTTTCGATAGTTCTTAATTCTCTTATGGGTGCCCCGTATGAGCCCTTGCGGACAGCTAGCCTGCGGCTATTAACGTGCAAAGTTGCCTTTTTGGTAGCGATTACCTCGGCTTGCCGCATCTCGGAGATTGCCGCCCTCTCCATCCGGAATGACCTCTGCGTGTTCCATGCAGATCATGTGGTACTCAGATTGGACCCTACATTTGTGCCCAAGGTCAATATGACCTTCCACCGCATGCAGGAACTTATCCTGCCCAACTTTTGCCCTTGCCCGGCTCACCGGCTTGAACGGCGGTGGCATTCTTTGGACGTCTGGAGGGCACTATGTGTTTACATTAAGCAGACTGTGGACTTCCGCAGAACGGAATCTCTCTTTGTCTCCTTCCTGCCGGTTTCTCTAGGTTGCAAGGTGTCATCGACGACCATTGGATGTTGGATCCAGCAGATGATAGCCACGGCCTAAGAACTACGTTCCCTACCGAGACCTCCTTGATTGACTGCGCATTCTACCCGCAGTGCTGTGACTTCGGCGGCTTGGGCCACGCAGGCCTCATTGCTCGAAATCTGCAGGGCGGCGACGTGGACTTCGCCTTCTCCGTTCATCCAGCACTATAAACTGGACAAGTTTGCTTTGGCAGATGCCGCTTTTGGTTGTAGTGTGCTGCAACAGGTTCTCTCGGGGGAGGGTTCATTGGACCAGCCTGGTCCCCCCCATCTGTAGGGACAGTGATCTTTGGTATATCCCATCCTGGCTGCTGTCTCCACCCACAATGGAGAAGGGGTGTTGGTCCTACCTGAGACGCACTGTCTCGTTGGGTGGAGACAGCAGCCAGACCCTCCCTTTGCCAGTCTGGTCTCTATCTCTCTGTCCATTACCTTTCCTTTCTTGCTTGCTCTCCCACATGCCGAGCCTGTCTTCTTGTCTTTGCCAAAAGCTGGGTCTACCCAGTAACAAGGGCGGGACTTAACAACTATCACAGTCTCAGTCTATCAACCTGAACAGACGAGCACACCCCATCCTGGCTGCTGTCTTCACCCAACGAGAAGGTGTGTCTCAGGTAGGACCAATGCCCCTTTTAATTACAGTCATAATTCAGCTTAAGGAGGTTAAGATATAGTCAATTATAAAGCATAGAAAATACACCACTCTAAAATATTATGGAAAGTTAGAAGGTATTAAAACAAAGTAGTTATAAAAAGAGAAGTCTAAAATAATCTAAAAGGAGTAAGAACATTAAATATAATAAATCCATTCTCCAATATCAATCTATCTTCCCAAAAGAGTCCAGATGAAACTGTTTTTCAGTTGAGTATAATAAATCCATTCATCAATCTTCTTCAGTCTTCTTATATCACTCATCCACTCAGTCAGTTCTAAGTCTGTAATGTCCACATTTCTTTCAGTCTTCTCCACCAAATCTGCCAATTTCAAATCAAGTTCTTTTGTAAATCTGGTTTAACTGCAGTTACTTGGATATTGGCATTCTTTGTAGCCATTATTATATTGTCAAACTTTTTATAAATGTTTTCATATTGGGTTTGTATGTTAAAAAACAGTCTTTGCTTAAATGTCAGCTACAGTGTCTTGTCTGTAAACTGATACATTATTTGCTATCTTGTAAGCTGGAAACCAAAGATAAGACAGCTTTTCAAGGTTGGGAACAAAGAACATTCATGTAATTTCTTCAGAGTAAAAAAAAATGGATCAAGAAATGAAATTTTTGAAGTATTTCAATCCAAAATTAAAAGAAATTTTACAAAATAAGCTCCAAACTTTTTAAATGAATAAAATGCAAAATTCCTGTAGTGAAAGTGCAATATAAGTGTAAATGAAGTCAAGATAGTTTTCATTACCCAAAAAATGCACTGTGTGTTTACAGTTATCTGAAAGTTGTCTTGGGTCATTCTTAAGTGCTCCTATTTGAATCCAGGGAGTAGCACTGCCAAAAAAAAAAAAAAAACAGCGTTGGCAGCAAAATCAACAGATCATTGGCAGGAGAGAAAAATTCTACTGTTCAGCAGCCATCCTGGGGGAGGATCTCCCAGGAGTATTTTTCAATTAGACAATACTTACCTAGTAGTGAAAATGTCATGTTAATTAATAATTTGTCAAACATTTGTACCATTTTTGATAATGTACAAGCCAGACCTTGTTTCCATTCTGAAATTTGAAGACAAATACTGAAATATGGTTTTCTTCCTTTTTTGACCAGGTTTATTGGTTAGGCAGAAGCACAATTGAAAAGGGTGCTTATAATTGAAGTGATTTACTATTTCCATCATGAAGAAAAGTAGGAGTGTAATGACTGTCCCTACAGAAGGTGTAAGTATAAACACACATATGTCTGTCTGTCTGTCTGTTTCAGATAAAATATAACTAATCCTGTATTGCTGTTAGATACTTATAGGTAGTTCTCCACTTACAACAGTTCACTTAGTGATCGTTCGAAGTCACAACATCACTAAGAAAAGTGATTTATTTATTTATTGGTTTATTTATTTATTGGTTTGATTTATATGACGCCCTTCTCCGGAGACTCAGGACGGCTTACAATGCGTTAAGCAATCGTCTTCACACTTTTTTGTATATATCTGCTTAGTAGGGCTTTCGGCACCCCCTAAGCCATTTATGACCATTTTTCACACTTATGACCATTATACATCCCCATGGTCATGTGATTTACATTGGGATGCTTGAAAACTGACTCACATCTGTGATGATTGCAGTATCCTGAGGTTAAGTGATTACCTTTTGTGACCTTCTGACAAGCAAAGTGAATGAGGAACCCAGATTTTATTTATTCATTCATTCATTCATTCATTCATTCATTCATTCATTCATTCATTTATTTAGATTTCTATACCGCCTTTCTCCCGAAGGACTCAGGGCGGTGTACAGCCAATAAATAAGTACAGAAAAATATAAAATTAAAAACAATTTAAAATAAATTAAATAGTTTTGGCCCGTCAACAATTAAAATATCCATTTTTAAGATCCAGATTACAATTAAACAG